>JAXBDA010002693.1:0-40316 GCA_036023075.1 Gaultheria prostrata | reverse complement strand
TCCTGCAAGTGACCATGTATCCCTCGAGTGTCCAAGTATTCCCCAAGTATCGGTATGTATCCCACATCTAAAATCAACAAGAGTAACCAAAGAAGTCATGGAAAGCCGAACATAGAAGAGTAGTTCACGATTCATCACATTAGATCAACAATCACACCGTTGTGTCCAAAATATATCAACTATGCCTCTCATGCTCTCTATACACCCTCATCATGCGTCTTATTCAATTATTCCATTCAATGAAATCCGGGCATACCATAAAGGCCCCGTGTCATTCTGGGCATACCCTTTCGGGCTCCGTGTCATTCCGGGCATACCATATAGGCCCCGTGTCATTCCGGACATACCATATAGGCTCCGTGTCATTCCGGGCATATCATATAGGCCCCGTGTCATTCCGGACATACCATATAGGCTCCGTGTCATTCTGGGCATACCCCTTTCGGGCCCCGTGTCATTCTTTTCATCCATTTATATCATTTCATGCTCATTCTCATCAATTTAGTGTCCATGCAATAACGCATCTCAAATCAACGTTCAAAACTCTAATTTGGTTGGTTATTGCCCAACTAATGGCGTTAGGTGTCAAACAAGTAATACAAACCCCGAGGGAACTCAAGATAACATTGGATACGCTAGATTATACTCATGACACGCATCTCGAGGTGTTTCAAGTCAATTAGAATGAACATAATATGCACGTTGCACAAAACGGGCCAAAAGGGGTCAAAAGGAGCAAAATCACCTTTAAGGAGGTTTGGGTCGACCCAAAATGGTCCTGAGTTGAACAAAAGGTTTTGGGTCGACCCACTGCAGGGTCTGGGTCGACCCAGAATGCTTACGAGCAGATTTTGAACAGTCTGAGTATTTTCGCCATAACTTTTCACACCGAACTCCATTTTTGACGTATTATATATCAAAACGTAGGTAATTTGAAGAGCTACAACATTGTAGTTTTACACTTTTCCCAATTCTGCATTAATGTTGCCCAAAAAGCATGAACAGTAAACTGATCTAACAGATTTTCACCCAAGGTGGGGGATTTCAATCCAAACTCAAAACTACTCTTCGAACCCAGATTTCTATGACACAAATCAACAGATAAGCATGAAAGAAGGTAGAGATATCAATAAAATCATGGATTTTCAACAAGATTAACAAAAAGCATATCTTACTTAAGAGGTTTCACTACCACCCACACGTAAACACTTAACAAGCAAGTAAGAACCCCCTACCTCAAAGAGATTTGAGCTTCAAATCAAGCAAAATGAGTTTTGAGATCCCCAATTTTTGTCTCCACGTTTTTGGCCCTCCCGGGACGGAAAGATGGTACTCCGGCCTCCCAAACACGCGTAGATGATGAATCTTTGGTCGATTGGTGAAGAGGTTTGATGAGGAGGGAGTAATTTGAGCTCAAAGGAGCAAAAATGGAGGAGGGAGAGAGAGAGAGGGGGAGACGTCTGGGGAAGAAGAGAGGGAGAAATGGGTGTGTGTGTGTGTGTGTGTCCCCTCTCACCACATGCACCCTTAAAGCATTAAAAAAATTACACCTCAAGTCCAAATGTGACTTGTGTAATGCAATCGAGTCCCCTCCCTCATATAACACCACATAATCCAACACTTAAATATTTTAGACATTTCTCACAATTTCTCGCATTATTTCCGGAAAAATAATAAAATTTTACGGGTCTTTACAAGAGCTAGCTTGGTTTTGCTGGTGATTTTGAGTGTAGTTGTTGGGTCCGAAAAGGGTGTTCCTATTGCCAGAGTAGATACGCCTCAGTTTTGGAGCAAACTCACTTTTCTCAAATATGCCACTGCAGATGGCGTCTTCAACTGCCAGACCGGCCTCATAAAAGGTCTTGAAGTCAGCAGTGGTTTGGGAGACTACTAGATGCTTAGCAAAGTCCGGTTCCAAGTTCTTGGTTATGATCCTCATTTGTTCTTTTTCTGAGGGACGGTCAATCATTTGGGAAGCTTTCCTCCTCCATCTTTTGACAAAGTCCGAAAAGGACTCATTCTTGTTCATTTTGGTTGATTCCAACTCTCGAATGGTCATCTCGAGCTAGATGTTGTAATTGTATTGGGAGACAAAGGCTGCCCCAATATCTTCCCATGTCTTCTTCTTCGAAATGTCCAGATTCAGAAACCAGCGAAGTGCAGGCCCAGTTAGGGTTTGCTGGAACATTTGGCCCATAGCATCTTTCCTAACATCGTACATGGATAAAGTACCCACATACGTTTGCAGATGTGCTTTCGGGTCACCGCTTCCATCAAACTTATCCCAATCAATGGGCTTGAACCTGTCGGGGAGCTTAGCATCAGGAACAAGCATAGCTTTTCCATGTCAATCCCAATGGCTGCTATCTTCTCCTGTTTTTGAACAGACTCTTCTAGCTTAGTCAGCTTTTCTAACATTGACTCCATGTTTTGACTGCTTGATGCCCCTGGCGGCGGGAGTCGAGAAGTCAACCCCTGAATCAAAACCATCATCTGAGCCATCTGTTTAGAGCTGTTGGTCTTTTGTTCTTCCAAAGCATCCTTGAGGACCTGAATTTCATCTTTCGCTGCCATAACTGAACTTTCGGCTGACTGTACCGTTCTTGACTCAGTACGAACTAATCGCTGTTCGGGGGTTCGAGTCCAAAGAGGTGGAGGGCTTTTCTTCTTTTTGCCAATGGTTAGTGCTGATGACACGCACAAACTTAACTCAGGGATGCTGTGCAAAATATGTACAATGCATGATGTATGAAAGGATTGCCCCAATTTCTTTATTTTTGTTGAATATATTTGAATCTTCATGATTTTTGAAAACAACGGCCGGACAAAAGTTGCCTACATATCCCCATAGAGAGGAATCAGGCCGTGACGTAGTTCGAGACAACAATTTTGGCTCTTTTTCTCAAAACACGATTGCATTGAACACGATGAAATATTACAAATTGACTTGACTTTGGGCTCGGAGACCCTAAACAACACATGTGCTGGATACAACTAAAACAAATACTACAGACCCCAAATAAATAACGTTCACAGATAACACACACTAGACAGGTTCAGAAAGCAATTACAAACATTCATAACAAACAGACATCAGCTTGAAAACAGACTTGATAGATTGACAGGTACACAAAAACATATGGTTCTTCATAAAGGCCCCGAATGGCTGGATTGAATCATTGCAGTATCACATCTTTTCTTTTGAAGCTGGTTCATTTTGGAGAATCTGGCTTGGTTGATGGTCTAGCTTCATCAGCCTTTCCTTTGCCTTTTACCAGAGCTGAGAGTTCCTCTTGTAGCCTTTCCCACTCAGCCTGTTCTTGGAGTTGACGAGGAGACATGCCTTCGTTGTTCTCAAGGCAATCCTGGTAGCATGCATCACAGTCGCACACATCCTAGTATTTATGCCCCATTTCCTGGTCAGAGAAGTGGTATACCGGTTTGCCTTCTCCATCAAAATACTTGATTGGAGGCATGTTGGTGATTTCTCCGTTGTCTTGCTCCATCATGAATGGGATTTGTTCCAGAATTGGTTCCGGGACTTCTGGAAGACAGAACTTCCATCCCTCGTTATCGTCCCAATACAGGTATGATCCAGGTATATCCATTGTTGCCAAGAAACTTAGCATCTGGTCTAGTTCTTCACCCATATGATCTTCTACATGAAGCTTCCCAGGCTTATGTTTCTCTGGTTCAGACAGTGGCAGTTCAGAGTGGACTTCCTCAAGTATCCAGACTGGTGCTCCGTGATGGGTGGTCAAGGTAGACTTGCAGCGCTTGTTGTTGGGTAGATCAGCCATGATGCTTCTATGAAAGAGAGACACAGAATTTACTTTGGGAAAGAGAGCCAACTTTGCGGATATGTGGGTTTTGAAACATGGAATCCTTGTATATTCAACACAATGTGTGATGGTTGGGGCAACCCTAATGAATATGCAGATGATGAAATGTCCTAAGGCCAAACTACCCTGCAGGTGTATGGAGACAGTATGTATGTGTATGTACAGAATATGGAATAGCAGTGTAATATATATGGAAAACAACAGGATAATATGAACAGAAAGCAGCAGGATATATACAGAAAGCAGTAAACAGTTAATATGATATATCATGTAATCCTACCCTATGGGCCCTGTTGTAGGTTGGAAGGAAATAGGGTTTACTATATGCAAAGGCTGGTTTTGGTTTGAGGGGTTCCCCAGACTAAAGTCAATATTTGTCTCCCAGTGCCAAGTGTACTGCATGGCAAAGGTCAAACGGCAGGCTGACTTATCATCGTCCAGGGGTTGCCTAGAATCTTGGGATGTCCTAACACTGGCAAGCCAGGTAGGGTAACCAAGATGCAGCGACGGGGCTTAACCAACATCGATGCACGTGCAAAACAAAGTTTTAATAACAAGATATTTTCAAAATCCCACAATTATTTTTCAAGTTTGGCTTATGTAAGTGAGGTTCATGTCTTGGTCAATATTCAAGAGTAAGAATATGAGCTAGAGAGGTAAGAATAATTAACAATAAACACATGAAAAAGGGAAAGAGTGATCAAGAGGAAGGGTGAAGAACAGAGCAGGAGTATACAGAAGAGACTAAGGCAGAAGATAGATCTTAGACAAGTCTATGGCAGCCCCCAATGACCTAGATAATGGAATCACCTCACTAGGAAGAATGTTCTCCTTCCAAATCAGTGATTATCCACTTTCTCTCTCTAGAATCAACCTTGGGAACGTGAGGGAATGTCTCATATTTATAGGCAACCTGAGCCAATGATCAGGCGCCAGGCTGTCGCCCTATAACATGAGAACACGTGTCCCCTCTGTACATCCTTACTCGGGCGCGCTCTTCCACCATTCCCGCAGAGAGCCTCTTATTCTTTTATAGCCACCAAACCACATGATCTCCCTTTATTCCCGTGTGGGCAAGGTCATGACCTGTTCGGTGGTGCCTATACCGCAGCCAAGCCTCAGGGGGGCCCTCAGGTCCTGCCTTCAGACCAGAGCAAGTATGATTACTTGGGCTAGAATAGACTGTCTTCTTGCGTTCTTGCCCATTTATCTGGGCTGAGCCAGTCATGAGACTCATGGGCTTTTCTCTGTGTATGGATGGCCCATGGTCATATAGAGAAGTTTCCTCAGTTGGGCCTTGAAGGGCGCGCAACTGGGAGCTACTGCGGGGGTAGCCCGCGCTGATGGCGCCAAGCAGTCAGTACCACGCACGAATGCCACGTGTCATGCGGTGGTCCATGACAATTGTCATCACTTTATTGGGAGGTTAACCTTGAGATTGTTCAACGTAGGTCAACGCGCTGACCTTCCCTACAATAGCCCCCACGCGCGTGTGTGACACGCAAGCGCGTGGCCGTACTCTTTACGCGCTATCGCACGCGCGCGTGACATCAGCGTCTATCTTTTCAGTTGTACCCGCCATCATGGCGCCGTTTTCGATTTTCAAAAATTCTTGACAGAGGCATCGCTTCGGCAACTTTAAACGGTCGCTTCTTAAGGGGTTTTAATGGCAGTGACTGTTCACGGCACAGCATCCGTTGCTCCACTCCCTATAAATACCAGAGAAAGTCGATGATTTCTCACACACTTGCAATTTCACTTTCTCTGTCTAAAACTTATTCTTCCTTTCTCTTCCCCGATCCAAAGTTCAGTTCTTTTCCAAAGCGAGTTGTTCCTTCTCTGATCATGCCGCGAGGAGAGCAAGGCGTGGAGGGCAGGGTAGTGGTTATAGGTGGGCCAGTCCCGCCGCCGTACTTCAATGGTTTGAAGGACACATTCTAGGCAAAGGTTGAGTCCGACGACCCTGTTGGTAGTGGTCCCGACAACCCTCTTCCCATTATTCCTGAGGTTTCTCTAGAGGATGCAGACCTTCTTCCCCCTTCTTCTGTTCTGAGATTTTGCCGAGAGAGACGTGATTTCCCTCACTGTGTGGTGAACTACGCCGCCACTTCTCAGCCGCTTTCTTTCTGGGGCGATTGGGTAGACGCTGTATTGAAGGTGGAGGAGTATAAGAAGATCCTGGAAGACTCCTACACCATTGAGGCCATCAAGATTTCCAGGAGTCTGACACTGAATAAGAAAAATGAGAATCTGGATTTCTTGGTGTCGCGGTGGAGTAGCGACACACATACTTTTGTGTTCCCTTGGGGTGAGTTTGGCCCAGCTCTCCAAGACACTTCCGCGTTACTCCATCTTTCTACACACGGAGCGGCTGAATTCGATGTACAAAGGTTTTCTACGGAGCAGCAGGAGACCGTGGCAAAACTGAAGTTGATGTACAAGAAGGCGGGCCATCTGGGCTCTCAATGAGACAAGGATGGGAATAAAAGGGCTGCTACTGATCCCAAGAAGACATCGTGGAACAGCTGGATCCGCTACATTTTCAGGGATTACCAGTCGGGGAAGGTGGGGGCCATGGAGCTCATGTATATCGATGGCCTAGAGTTTGAAGGTGATTACTACCTGCCCACATTCATTGTGTTCTTTCTATCTTTCTTCATTTTTCCCGACTTTCCAGTCCACGCGCCAAGTGAGTTCACCTACCCCTTGGCAGTGAAGATTGCCCAAGGGAAGTGGTTCCCTCTGGGGCCTCTTTTCCTTGGCCACTTGTACCGGCAACTCGACCGGCTCTCTGAGGATTTTGCGAGGTCAGTGGGTCGCTATGAGATTGCATCCATGATTCATACCCAATTTCTGACCACATTAGTTTATGAGTATTTCCCTTCAATAGCCCCTAGAGCGAGGAAGTTCCCTCCGCGGGTTTCCAAAAGAGTAATTGATGAGCGCGGGCGTCCCATCAAGGAGGCAGATGGGCGCTATAAGGTGACGTTGGAGGGTCCTGTCTGGCCCATCATACTCCGTTGGGATAATGCCTCCACCTCTAAGCTGTGGGAGGACTATATCGATGATGAAGCTCGGTTGTACCCGCGCCTTTATACCCAGGTTTTGGATGGCATCTGTCGCTACAGTTATGTCAATGCGCCCAAGGAGGTGGACTTTTCTGATCAATAAATGGAGAAGTGTGGGCTAATGAACAGCATTTTTGCTATGAGTCGCCAGTGCTATCTTCCTCTATGAGCTCTGAGGGTCGTAAGACAGTTGTTTACCGACCGGACAGGGTAGCGTAGTAGTTGGGATATGACCAAGTGGTTCCAGGTGCAGGGCCCGAGCCTGCGGAGTTTGTGGAGACCTTCAACCGCTTTTTGTTGAGTTATTCTGATGCACTTCTGAATGGGGTTACGTATTGGCGCTTTCCAGACACACTTCGCATTCCGTTGGTAACCCCTCTTTATCGTTTGTTTTGGAGAAAAAAACTTGGATTCCTGTAGACACCCCAATTTTGATGACTTGTGCATCCCCGATGATGAAAGAACACGCGAAATATACCTCGGAACAAATCCTTGAGTCCAAAGGGTCAAAGGAACCAAAACCACTTGAACCGCACGGCACAAAACTCTCCACTGTACAGCATAAAATCCTCTTTGCACTGTACGGCATTCCAAACCAAACCGTGCGGTACAATTCTCGGCACCGTACGACACCTTGTCCCATCCCGCGAATCCCGGCTCTATTTCTGCAACTCGAATCTGGGTTTCGTAACACAGCATACCCTACCCATAGCCCGACTTCTCGACGTGAGCATCTCGGCTAACTTGTGTGGCCATCCAATCTTCGTGCCTATAAAAGCCGAGCTCGATGAACAATTTGAAAAAAAGAATTAGAAAGACCCACGTACCAATTCCCAGCAAAAATTCTCTCAACCGTCCTCTCGTTACTCTGTCAAAATCATTTCTGATTAAAACAATACACAAAATCCTTGCTTCCATAGCCTATAACAACCATTTCCAGTCTCCAAACCGATCCCTTTCATCTTTACCAAACAAACCCAGAGGTATAACAGTCATGTTCAAAAGGTAGCGTTCGTTCTCTGAGGGGGGGTCTACCAAGTCAGAGGAGAGCTCTATAGCTCCTTCTCAGGCTTGAAAAAGCATTTCCAACCAATCTGAACCTCTCTGATCGTGCATTACGCAACCCATTTTGGTTGTGGAAATGTCGCTCGTACGTGGAGGTACATTTCTTCGCTACAATCTCTCTTAAAGTCTTTCAAAACCATCATAAAGTCATATTTTTCACAAAGAAAACAGAGGCCCTTTTCATTCTGACAAAATCAAATTTTTCAAAATTTTGTGCTATCAGTGGCACCGCGCGGCGTCAGTCGTACACCGCGCGGCATCTATTCTTACACCGTACGACGTCAGAGGCAAAAATTATTTTTTTCATGCTCTGTTTCGGGTTCTAAGGCTCTGTTTTGGAAAAAATACTTACATACCTCTTATTACACTGACCCCCCTTGGCTTTTGATTGTTACTATTACATCCCATCATGTCATTTATTATTTCAATTAAGTATTTATTTGTGCTTTAAATATTTTGTTGCATTACTTGTTTATTCAATATGTCATTTTATTGCATTGCTTGACTTGTCACTGTTATTTATTTCTTTACAATAATTATTTACTGTTTATTTGAATAAAGTTTTCAATAAAATCTTTTCTTAAAAATCCCACAAATATTTAGTAAAGACCGGAAAATTCCGGGCACGCGGGGCGCTTTTTCAAACAAAACCTTCCCCGCGGGTAACCTGGCTCCCGAACCCAAATCTCTATTTTTCGCAGACCAACCCCTTTTTCAGCGGCACAAGAGTCATATTCTTTTCTAAACGGTTTCTCGGGTACCTAACATTTTCCAAAATGAAACCTCGGGTGGCGACTCTAAATTTTCTCTTTCCCTAAGTTCGCCTCTCTTTCAAAACAATCAAAGAGCGCGTGGGCGCACCGTCCACAATTCCTTTTATGGTTTTGTCCAGGGGAACGCGCAGCCAGCCAGGCCACGCGTGGTGTATAAGCCGGATTTGTCTTTGCGCACTATGAAGCCCTGGACTGCTGGTTTGCGCGGGGTACGTAGCCGCTGGGTTTTGAAAGGAGGTGCGGGAGTGGCGGACATTGGTGTTGAAACAGTTGTGTCTATATCTTCTTTGACAGGTACCAGCGCTCGCATAAGAGTGCGTACCCGATTGCAGGCAACGCGGGACATTCCTGAAGATCCCGTTGGAAGGCGCACCCGGAGGAGATTAGCAAGGGTACACTTTTTGCCACTGTTATTTCCTTCCTATTTCCTTTCCATTTATCTTTCTTGTACACCTGTTTGATTCGATCCCTTTTCTCTTTTATAGGCTGATACTGGACAACCCGTGATTGCGTGGAGGTCTTCTCCCCGCGCATCTCCACCTCTTTCTCCTGCCCAGGGTGATAGAGTCGTTCGCACTGGTCAGGAGTTGGCAGAGCAGTTGGAGCGCAGAAGTGCGGCGGGAGAGCCACTATTCCCTCTTGAATTGCGCGGTGTGCCCCTCCAGCAGCGGGATGATAGCGATGAAGATGACAACGTCCCTATCAGCGTGGTGTTGGCGCGCCAGGAGGGTATTGAACCAGTTGAAGAAGAAGTTGTTGAGCCAGAGGACGATGACCCTAACCATCCCCAATCCAAGGAGATGAGAGAATTTCTTGAACAGCTTAGCGGGCGGAAGAGTGATTCCTTGGATAGAATCCAAACCACGCGGCACGGGAGAGATTGATCAACCTCCGGTGACTACACGCGGACCTGATGATGAGCAGTCCGCAAGGGAAGGGAGCGCAGAAGAGGGCTTTGGTCAGGGCTATGAGATTGAGCCCTACGTCGACAGTGATTACGAGGGTCTATCATCCAAAGGGAGTCAGCCCTTTGAAGAGGGTTATATGCCACCCCAAACTGTCAGTGATGTGCAAGTTCATACTGAGCCGTTTGCTATAGGGCCCCTCACTGGTGCAGATATTCATAATAACGATTCTACAAGCACTTTTCACAGCATAGGGGGTGACATCCAGCCGCGCTCTGGGTTAATCCCTGTTCACGAACACTGCTCAGGAGATTATGTACCTGTGATCAATTTTGCACACCCAATTATTGATGACCTCTTCCGTGATGATTTTTCAGAGTTAAAGGCAGCGGCTGGGCTATGTGGGAGTAGGGCTGAGGAGATTCCGGAGGAAAACGGGCCTGCGCGTGAGCCGCTCAGGCTAGACACTTCTGTGAGGGATGCTGCTGATCAAGAAGACACTACTACGAGCCCCAGGGAGGTCCAGACGCCTGAAACCACTCCTCCCGTCAGCGGCGCCATGGTAAGAGTTGAAAGGACTTCGATGCCTTCACACCCGCCAGGCGCGAGCGTCAGCAACGCACATCAGCTCAACCCTCCGGCCATTCTGACTGTTCTGTAAGGGTCGTAGGTGAGTCCCATGCAGGGACAGACCGGGTGCTTTTCAAGCAATTTCGAGTATCAAGGGCCTATGCCCCCATCTTGCAATGGATTGAACAGATGCACCCAGAGACACTTGCGGGCTTCAAGGCAAAGAGTGAAGTGATGGGTGGGATGTGGTTGGACAATTTTTGCGCCCTGTTGAGGAGCTTGCATATGACCAGCATGATGGATTTTACTACCTCCTTTTTCAACAGTGTCAGAGCAAGCTTCGTTGATCTAGAAAACTTAGGCTTTGACATCAGTTGGATTGTCGCGCATTTAGACAAGCTTCATGAGCATCGTAAGGAGATAAAATTGCTGCCCCGAATTGCAGCTAAGGAGTTCGAGAACTTAGAGCTGCAGAAAGATATTGAGGACATGCAGATTGAATTACAGAAGAAGAAGGACGAGCTAAATGCGCTTGTTCAGGAAAATGAGGCCCTTAGTGCTGCACATGTGGCTCCCATTGATGACAGTGACCCAGTTTCCAAGGGTCTGTTCCCTACGTGCATGTAGGGCTTATTTTTATGTTAGTTTTGTGATGTACTGGACTTGCCCCACCGTATAATTATGGAAATCTTTGTGGTTCTTTTGTTGCTCTTTCTCGCGCCTTTTATTGTTTCTTTGCATGTCCTTATTTGTTACGCTTCCCTTGCTATTTTACTTTCCATGGTTAACCAGATTACTTTGAATAATTCAATCATAAAAAATTACAATATGAACTGAAACTCTATTCATGATCTTGGTTAGAGCCAAAGATAACATATTTCATTAAAGAATTGACTGGAACCGTCAATCATGAAATATACAATAGCAAATAAAGGAAACAAACGACGACTTTTGGCTGGCTCGCCAGGAACAATGCATCGAACTGAAAGACTATGGATAATACTTCTTCATAAACTTAACATTTATGGGCCCCGTGAGATCACCATCACTGACCCTGGACAACCTGTAATGCCCGCTTGAACTTGACTTGATGACCTCGTAAGGTCCTTCCCACCTGAGGGTAAATTTCGGGATCTTCACATTCCTCATAACATCCATGGTCAACTTCTAGACGAGATCCTCTACTTTAAACTCTCTCGGGATTACACCTCTGTTATAAAACTTAGCCACTGATTCCCAATATTGAAGCTGGCGTTCCGCTGCAATCTGCCTTCTTTCTTCTAAGGCCTCAAGATCGGCGCGCCACTCTGCCTCTGTTACTTCTGTAGCCAGCGCCAGCCGCGCGGATGGTACACTTAATTCCACTGGGAGGACTGTCTCAGCACCGTAGACAAGGTTGAAGGGGCTAGTGAGCGTGGCCTTTCTTTTCGATGTTCTGTATGCCCAAAGAGCCATGATCAAATGATCAGCCCATGCCCCTCCTTTTTCATCCAGAAGCTTACTCATTATCCGTGTTAGGGACTTGTTTGTTGCCTCCGATTGGCCGTTTCCCTGAGGATAGTAGGCCAAAGACGTATGATGCTCGATGAAATAAGAATCTAACAGTTCCCCTATGTTTTTGTTAACGAATGGTGTCCCGTTGTCTGATAGTATTACTCTGGGTATGCCAAAGCGACAGATGATATTTTCTCTAATAAATTGTCCCACAGCCGCGCCGGTTGCATTTCTGTGAGGAACTGCCCCTACCCACTTGGTGCTGACTTCTGTAGCTTCCAAAATCCACTGATATTTTCGTGAGTGCGGGGTTATGGGCCCTACCAAGTCCATAGCCCAAGTGTGGAAGGGGTAGGGCGCGCGGACGACATGAAGTTCAACCTTTGGAGCGTGCACCAGATTTCCAAACTTCTGACAATCATGGCATCTGCGCACGTGCTTCTTCGCATCTGATTCCATTCTTGGCCAATAATAGCCAAGGTGGATGATGTGCTCATACAGCTTCCGGCCGCCTTGGTGCTCCAACTCGTGGGATTTGTGCTAGAGTTCCTCGGCTTCCTCGTTAGACAGACATCGCAAGGGAATGTGGTCTAGGGCCCTTCTATATAACTTTCCATTCTCCATGAAGTAGCTCTTGGCACTCATTTTGACCTCCCTTCGATAGCATTTTTCCATGGGCAGCGCGCCCTTTTGCAAAAAATCAATGTACTTCTGCCTCCAGTCTCTTTCAACTGAGAAGCAACATTCCCGCTCCAAGGTGAATAGTGAGCAACGCTCGCAACCATTGAGGATTGCCGCGGCATCCCGCTTCATATCTGGCCAATAATAGCCCCATCTCTGGATTCTTCGGTAGAGGGAAATCTCATTTTCTCCGCAGGTTTTGTCATGGATCTGACGCAACCTTTCCTTCGCCTCCTCAGGGCCTATACAGCGTGCTAGCCATCCTTGAGGGCCACGGTAGTATAGCTATTTCCTCACCATAGTGAACTACGCGACCTCAGCTATGGGCAAGCTACCCTCTCCAGATGTTAATTGCGTTATGATCTTTTCGTGCCATTCACCTATGGCGCGCACCTCATTCATTTGCTCAACTGCAGACGAGTCTATTTTTTTAACAATCTCTATTGATACAACGCCTTCTCCAAATTCCATCTTTGCTCCAAGGGTGGCCAGCGCGTCGGGAAACCTATTGTCTGACCTGGGCCTGTAGATGATTTCCACATCCTCGAATCGCTACATCAATTTCTGTACGGTGGCCCTATATGGTGCAAGAGTAGGCTCTTTAAGCGCGTATTGGCCTCCTATCTGTAGAATAACAAGTTTTTAATCCCCTTTGTGATGGCTGCCAGGAGCCCTAGGATCAAAGCTTCGTATTCTGCCTTATTGTTTGAACACTGAAATGCCAATTTGTACGCCAGACATTCGCGCTAACCATTACTGCTTTGTAAGACTATCCCCGCACCACCTATACCTCCTCCTGCGGCCCCATCGAAGCTTAGCGTCCACATGACCTTGCCGTCTATGGCAGCTAACGCTTCGAAACCATCGCCTGGGAGTGTTTCTTCAATTGGTTCGCACTGTCCGCTTGCGAATTGTGCCAGTAAGTTAGCAAGGGCTTGGCATTTGATTGCGCGGGGTGCTAGGCAGGTGATCTCAAATTTCGCCAGTGCTAAAAGCCAGCGCGCCACTCTCCCAGTGAGAGCTGGTCACGAGAGCAAATATCGCACTAGGTCATTCTCTGTGACAATGTGAATTTTGAAGGATAGAAAATAGTGACGGAGTTTTTGCGCAGTGAAGACCAACGCCAAACAGTGTCACTCTACGGGGGTATATCGCTCTTCAGTCCCTTGTATTTTTCGACTGATATAATATACTAGTCGCTTCGCTCCATCAATATCTTGGACAAGAAGGGCCCCAATGGATCTCAGGGTGGACGTCAGGTAAAGAATTAGTGGCTTCCCCTTTTGCGGCATGATCATTGTTTGTGGGGAAACTAAGACAGCCTTGACTCTATCAAAGGCTAGCTGGTGATCTGCGCGCCATTCAAACTTTGCCTTTCCCTTCAAAAGATCACTGAAAGGGGCTGAGATTTCCGCAAGCGCGGGGATGAATCTTTGTAGGTAAGACACCTTCCCTAGGAACTTTTTGAGGGTTCTTTAGGAGTGGGGCGGGGGCATTTCCACTATAGACTTTATCTTCGTCTCATCTGCTTCAATGTCGTGTCTGTGAACAAGGAATCCTAAGAATTTTCCTGACGCTACCCTGAACGCACATTTCAAGGGGTTCATCCTCATGTTGAATTTTCTGCATCTTTTGAATACTGATTCCAAATGTTCAAGATGTTCAAATTTTTCCTTGGATTTTACTACCAAATCGTCCACGTAATCCTCCACAATATGATGCCGCATATCGTGAAAGATTGTTGTCATCGCGCGCTGGTAGGTGGCGCCAACATTCTGGAGTCCGAATGGCACGACAGTGTAGTAAAAGTTTCCCAACGGGGTCCTGAATGATGTCTTCTCCGCGTCCTCTGGAGCCATCTTGATCTGATTATACCCGCTGAACCCGTCCATAACGGAAAACAATTGGTGTCCGGATGTCGCGTCAGCCAATGTATCAATGTGGGGCAGCGGGAACTCATCCTTAGGGCAAGACTTGTTGAGGTCGCGAAAATCGACACACACCCGAATTTGGCCGTTCTTCTTTTTTACGGGTACAATATTTGCAAGCCAGAGCGAATATTGGGTTGCTGGATAAAGCCTGGTTTCCTCAGCTTCTCCACCTCTTGTTTAATCTTCTCCTCTTAGTCGGGTTGATACTTGCGTTGACCCTGTTTAACAGGTTTGGAGTTTGGGAACACATTTAGGTGATGAAACACCAACTCAATGTCCAATTCTGGCATTTCTTCATAATGCCAAGCGAACACATCGCTGTACCGCTGTAGAAGCGATATCAATCTTCCCTTTAGGCCACTCTAAAGCGCCGCGCTAACGAACACAGGCCTCGAAGTTCCTTCTCCAATTTGTAAATTAACTTCTTCCAAAACCTCGGGCTGAGGTTTCGGACCATCTTGCATGCACTCTAGCACGGGTTCTAGCTTTACAACCTCTTCTTCTTCCATCGGCTTTGGGATTTCTTCCTCGCCTTCTATTCCATCAGCCTCTAGGCAGCACGGGTCAGATGCCTCAGCTTGGCTGTCTGGCCCGCCGCCCCGTCATAAATAATAGGCGGTCTTGCCACCCTCTATCACCTTTGTAACTTTCCTTGGTCCTGAAGCACTCGCTTGGCTGTCTGAGCTCCACTTGCTCGCGGGCACCCCTTCTCTCGGTATTGGCGGGCACGACCGGCTCGCCGATGCCCCATCATCGCCCTTGAAATCTTCCCACTTAGGGAGCTTTACCCCGAGTAGTCTCGAGATTACCGCGCTAGAGGCCTCCTGGAGTTTCGTGAAGTACACTACATCGGAAAGATGAGCCTCGCATGCCTCAAATTGTCTCTCGGATGTGCCTATAGTAACCTGCTTACCGGCCCAAATGCCTTTCAAACACTAGTGGTAACTAGACGGCACCGCCGCGTATCTGTGCATCCAACTTCGTCCCAAGATGATGTGATAATTCGTCTCTACATCGATGACATGGAATTTTGTTGCCGCGCAGATAGGTCCTACTAAAAGGTTGACAACAACGTACCCTAGGGAGTCCTTCCTGTCGCCTTGAAATCCCGTGATCCCTATGAATGACTTGATCATTTTCTCTTCTGTAAGGCCAATCTTTTTCAATGTGGCCAGCGGCATAATGTTGATGGACGCTCCTCCGTCCAGGAAGGCACGTTTAAGTTCCACATCATTAATGCGCGCCGTTACATACAGGGGCCTGTTGTGCGAGTATGGGACTCTCTTATCTATATTAGAGAAGGAGATGGTGTTAGAGTCGGTCCTGATGGTTCTAGGAATGGATCTTCCCTCTGTGGCGCAAGCCTCATGTCCTTCCAGCGCGATGGCGACTATTGCCTTGGTCATCTTGAGCCGTGCCCGCGCAGAGAACCCCATTCCATCAAAGAATGCTCTGAATTTTGTACTGTTCTGTAGAATCTTGGCCCCACTCTCTGGATCAGGGGTGACTACCACCGGAGTATCATATCCCGCAATTTCATCAATCTCATCATAGAAAGTAGTCATGTAAGCTTCCTCATAGCCATTATCTTCTTCATATTCCCAATCCTCAGAGTGTCCATATGTTCTTTCATAGCGATAGTCCTCTTTATAACCGTAGGCTTCCTCGCAATCATAAGTTTCCTCATAGTCGTACGCATCCATGTCCCCCATAAAATCGAAGCATTCAGCCATGTTGGCTATCCCATGCTCGGGATAAGGGTTCGTGCGCACGTCTTGAGGCTTAGTGATGCACAACTCGTTGTTGTCTAGCTTCTTTTTAAAGATTCTCCTCAATGTCCAACAATCACTCGTTGGGTGCTTGGTATGGCGATGATACATGCAATACTTCGGGCTTTCTCTATCTGCGCGAGAGGGTGGCGTTTTGATTTTTGGCAGTATCAGTTCTCCATCTGCTATCCATTCCTTGACTAGTTCTCTCACCTCATCAAGGCTACAAGGGTACTCTGGGGCTGCGGGAGCATCCTTGAACATTTTCTGCTTCTTCCATCCTCCGTTTCCGTTTCTATTGCCTCTTCCCCCCTTCGACTTGCACGAGGGTTGAGTGGAAGTTGCAGCCGAGGCAACAGATTGAGGTTTCTTTCCCTTCCAGCCACTCTGGGTGCCACGCGAAGTGCGCATGACAGTGTATCTGTTTCTCCATTTTTGGGAAAAACTCAATGGCGAAACCGCGAGCACCGGATGCGGTTTGTGTTGTGGGCGTGCCAGGACCGTGCGGTACAGTCCGATTGTTGTAAAGGCCTTCATGCCTTTTTCTGACTTCTTTCATAGCGGATTGTGTTCGACCCAAAGGGTGAGGCCGAATGTTGGTTCGTGGTTTGCCTCAACGAAGAGGACTTCAAATTTCCCAACCGTGTGAGAAGAAGAACATAACGAGATAATTTTCCAACCGTGTGGAAAATGAGAAAAAAGCGACATAAATGAAAATAAATCAAACTTTATTAACGGTTTAACAAAGTTTGGGTACAAGGAAATAGAAAACAAGATCTAGGCGGTCTAGAATCTTGTGGAAAAAGATAAAACTCAACGGAGTTGAGTGGGTACTTTGCTGGAAAGTAAAAACATAGTGTGGCCGGAGCCGAAATTTTGGTTGTAACCGTGAGGTTAGTGGGAGGAACCCATTTTTCTTCTTCAAAAGGGGTATTTATAGGCACACACCAATTACTCGGACTGGTATTGGCTGATGGACACATGTCCCATGATTCTCCATATTGCTAGATCATGGCCTTTGAAAAGCAGTTGAAAAATACGTGGACTCCGAATAAAAGCTTCTGCCAAACTTCCCAAGTGATGACGGCTCGCCAAGTGTCCCACGAATTCCCTTCATTCTCATTAAGCTGCCATGTTTCTGCGCATCTCTCTCCACAGCAGCGGTTAATAGCGGTTAAATGGAGTTAAATGGTCCTCCATTTCTCAAGTTTGAGATCATGGGATGCACCCCATTATCCTTCCATCTTGAGCACATGTAATTTACCAATTATGGGGCCAATTTGACTTGGTCAAATGGCCTTTGAACAAAAAATCACTTCCTTTATATAGGAACCAGGGCCATTTTAATTAAATTAAATAGCCTTTAAGAACTATCTAAAGTCCCAGAAATTATTAAACACAGGCCATTCTTTTAAACTTTCTTCACATGGCCGAACCAAAAATATAATTGGGCCAAGCTTCATAAAGATTAATTGGGTCTTCACTTAACAAAATAAAATTAATATCGCTCATTAATTTTACAAGTGAAATTTACCCATTTCGGTCCAAAAATTACACTTTTTGGCCCTTTGGGAAAAAATGCCAAAAATGGGTGCAAACAGTATCTTAATTTATACGCTACCTCCAGTAGTGCGGAGAAGGTTTGGATTTTAACATTGACAAGGTATGGCTGGAACTCGAGCGCAAGGCCACCAGTGCATATTTCCACCAAGTGCTCTTCATCGACTGGTTCGAGGCAATCCACCGCGTGATCCTGGAACCGGTTAATGTAGTCAACTATATCTTCATTGTGACCTTGTACCTCCTTAACCAGCGACAAGCTTGTGACTCTTTCGCGCGTTTGAAAGAATTTAGTGTAGAAGCGGTTCACCATTTCTTCCCAAGTAGTGATAGAGTAAAGTGTAAGATTGACAT
Source organism: Gaultheria prostrata (assembly GCA_036023075.1). Classification (NCBI taxonomy): domain Eukaryota; kingdom Viridiplantae; phylum Streptophyta; class Magnoliopsida; order Ericales; family Ericaceae; genus Gaultheria; species Gaultheria prostrata. The sequence continues at coordinate 22,304 of JAXBDA010002693.1, read as the reverse complement.
ACCATGTGTACGCGCGCTGTTAAAAATTTGTGCAAGCGAAGGTTGTAATCCCCTGAATAAGCCCCTAAGGTTTCAGTGAACCTTACGACGTGTTCTTGCGCGTTGCCCTCCTTTCCGTCAAACTTGATGAACTTCGGCAAGGTATACCGTTGAGGGTATGGCATCTGTAGGATAGACAAAGGGTAAGGTGGTTGAATATCAATGCGTGGTATAGAGGGTAGAGTTGCTTTGGTTTTCTCTTTCTGAAAGAGGGCCTGATCGGCCATGGTAACAGCTTGGTAACAGCTTTCTGAAAGAGGGCCTGATCGGCCATGGTAAACCGAACCTATTCCAATGGCTTGAGCCGCTGGAACGATGTGAGTTTGGTTGTTCGCTAGGTTTAGGGTTTGTGGGCCACCACCAACAGGACCCACACCTCGAGCTTCTTGGGCCTGTTCGGCCCCAGGTGCTACTGGTGCACTCGGTCCAGCCCCAGCATGGATCTGCTGAGCCGCCTGTGCTGGTGGTGCCTTTGGCAGGGCTGCTGTGATAACCTCTGTGAGACCAGCAATGGCTGCTAGGAGCTGCATCTGGGTGGCCTACATCTAAGCGATGCCGGTTTGCATAGTCTGAAATAGGTTCATAGGCGGGTTTCCTTGGTTTCCACCGCCACCTTCATTTCCTCCTTGACTGGAGGTTGCATCTTCCACAAAAGGAGGTTCATCATGAACCAGATCGTTAATATTGGTTGGGTTGCGGGCTGCCATACCTAAGGTTTGAAGACCACTTCTTGTGTTTACCATCAACTAATCTACCTCCCGAGCAGAGTCGCCTGTTGTAAGTGAGGTTCTTGTCTTGGTCAATATTCAAGGGTAAGAATATGAGCTGGAAAGGTAAGAATAATTAACAATAAACACATGAAAAAGGGAAAGAGTGATCAAGAGGAAGGGTGAAGAACAGAGCAGGAGTGTACAGAAGAGACTAAGGCAGAAGATAGCTCTTAGACAAGTCAATGGTAGCCCCCAATGATATAGAGAATGGAATCACCTCACTAGGAAGAATGTTCTCCTTCCAAATCAGTGATTATCCACTTTCTCTCTCTAGAATCAACCTTGGGAATGTGAGGGAATGTCTCATATTTATAGGCAACCTAAGCCAATGATCAGGCTCCAAGCTGTCGCCCTATAACATGAGAACACGTGTCCCCTTCGTACATCCTGATTGCGCTGGTGACGTCACCCACCGCACGGCTTACTCGGGGGCGTTATTCCACCCTCCGCGCAGAGAGCCTCTTATTCTTTTATAGCCATCAAACCACAGGATCTCCCTTTATTCCCGTGTGGGCAAGGTCATGACCTGTTCGGTCGTGCCTATACCGCAGCCAAGCCTCAAGGGGGGCCCTCAGGTCCTGCCTTCAGACCAGAGCAAGTCTGATTACTTGGGCTAGAATAGACTATTTTCTCGTGTTCTTGCCCATTTATCTGGGCTACGCCAGTCATGAGACTCATGGGCTTTTCTCCGTGTATGGATGGCCCATGGTCATATAGAGAAGTTTCCTTAGTTGGGCCTTGAAGGGCGCGCAACTGGGAGCTACCGCGTGGGGTAGCCCGCGCTGATGGCTCCAAGTGGTCAGTATCGCGCACAGATGCCACGTGTCACGCGGTGGTGCATGACATTTGTCATCACTTTATTGGGAGGTCAACCTTGAGATTGTTCAACGTAGGTCAACGCGCTGACCTTCCCTATAGCTTACTTTTTAAATTAATTAATATTTTGAAATCTTACTCAAGCAAACAACCGGGAAAGCTCTACTCCATATTGGTCGGGCTCTCACCCTGACATCATTCCTTTCTTTGACAACGCTGAGCGTGTACTGTATGTCAAGCTTTCGGGGGTCGCCTTACAAGTGTAAAATACCAAAAATAAAAATTAATTTTAAAATGACAAATCCCCTGTGGAGTCGCCATTTTGTGGATGGCGCCACGCGGCTCGGCAGGATTGATTGAACATGAAACATGAGTCGCCACCCGGGGTTTATATTTTGGAAAATGTTTGGTACCCGAGAAACCGTTTAAAAATAATTGATGACTCTCGTGCCGTTTTGGAAAAGATATGGTCTGACTTGCGGGGAAGGTTTTATTGAAAAATGCACCCCGCTTGCCCGGGAAATTTCCGGTCTCTACTAAATAATTTGTGGGATTTATGTAGAAAATATTTTGTTAAGAAAACTTTAAACATTTAAAATGAAAAACAAAAATATTAAAACCATAACAGAAATAAAATCTAAATAACAGGGACTAATCTGTAATAATAGAAAGCTGATGGGGTAAACTGTAATAAAGAAAAATTATCAGTCGAACAGAAAATAGGGGTGAACAGGGGCAAAACAGAGGATGGCATTTTATTGCAAACGGGAGCCGTGCGGCTCCTATGTGGAGACCGTGCGGCCTGTACCACAAGCCGCACGACTTGTGTATAGTCACATTTTTGAAAATTTTGTTTTGGGAGCAGAGGGTCCAAAATTCGGTTAAAAACTTGATTTTTCTTTTCAAATCAACCCCAAATGATCTGTTTTTGACTGAAAACTAGTTTTTGGAACGAAATTTACTTCTGAGGTGGATCATACCGTGTGATTATTGAGAAAATCGCCTGGTACGGGTCCGGGAAGCCGGTTTTTGAACGAAAATTGATTATTCGAGTTAGTAAACGATTATCGAAAACGTTTATTAACTCGGAAACGCCCTCGGAGAGTCACGGTTTGAAACCGAAACTCAGAAAAGATTTTTACCTTTCTGAGACTGGAAACGGAGACCGGAAAGTGAGATTTTCTGGATGGAAACTTCGGTAATGGTTGGTGTATGATTCGGGATGGTATTGGAGAGTGAATTAGAGAGAAATGAAAGGGAATAGGAGGAACTGAGGTTTGGCAAAGTTTACTGATGGTTTCGAACGCGGATTTCGCCGGAAATTCGAACTGAGTAATTCTGGGAGTGGATTTCAATGTCTTGAGTGAGGAGAGTGAGGGAGGTATGTATAGACGGAGGTGATCCACAGAATCACGCAAAATATACGGGTAATGATCAGATTCCTGAACGCCCGATATTCTGGGATTTTTCACAGAAGATAACGATACCCACCGTGCGGCTTGTAAGGGAAGCCATGCGGCTTGTGTGTGTGAGCCACATGGCTCGTATGTGAAAAGAGGAGTCGTGCGGCTTCTGACAGGGGCCGCGCGGCCTATGAGGCTAAGTTCTCAGTTTTCTGGATTTGTCCCAAGGTAGTTTAATCGTTCCTTCGTCATTGGGGATGCATGGGTATCAAAATTGGGGTGTCTACACACGGGAAACGAGATGAGAATGAAAATGAGATGCGAATGGTAATGGTAATGGTAATGAATTTGACTGAAAAGACTAGAATTGAATGTGGTAGTGCAGCGAGAGTGCCGCCCTAACTTCGTGGAGAGAACTTGGTGGTTAGGGCTAAGCTTGCACAACACATAGTGGACGGACCTTGTATCTTGTAACTTGTAAGTGTGCACCTTGATACAAGACGGCTGGGACTATGTCGAGTGAGTCGCGAGATGGATGGACCTTGTATCTTGTAAGTGTGTGCCTTGATACAAGACGGCCGAGATCTCGAGCGGAAAGGTTGGTAACTATCAGTTGAAAGGAAACGAAAACAAGCCAATAACTTTCGAGTGATGAACTGTAGGCCTGATGGTCAGAAGCAGTGCCATATGAGTGGACAGTAGGCCCGGAGGTTGGAAGCAGTCCAAACAGAGATAATTTGAAGAAGAATGCCTATGTTAAAAGATAATTCGAGACACATTTTATTTCCACGTACTTAACTCTGATTTGCATTGACACCGACACAAGCATTTTGCACTGACACTGACACTGACACTGACACTTGTATATTTTGACACTGTCACATGTATATTTTATGAAAACTGTTTTCTGTTTAACTCTTGCCGTTACTTTTCCACCATATTTGTTCTAGAATTGCTAGTATAAAGTTGGGTAGAGTTATTTCTGGGCGTTTTCGCTCACGGTGTTACACCTGTATAACCCTGGAATAATATCACGATGTTGCCCTAACGTATTATGCCAGAGTACCGAGATGAACAGAAGGAGTTCTACACCCAGGAGAGCTACAGAGCAAGAGGAGCTGCCAACTTGGGGAATGACCCGTCAGAGGGATAGGAGAAGCCATAGATCCCACGCTGAGGAGAATAATGTAATTTGGCGCAGGAGATTCGCCATATCAGACTTGTTATTACTATTTATTATTATTTGTAATAATTATTAACGTACCTAATGGTAATAGGTGGTTGTGGCTGGTGATGGAAGGCTGGGGCCGGTGGCGTTTGGTGGCGGCTATTTGCTGGTCGGTGTGTTTGGGCGGTGGGTGGCGGCAGCGTGACATATGCGGCTAGGGTTTTGCCTCCATTGGATTGGGCTTCATTATTGTATTGGATATGCCATTTTTTGGCTAGGCTTTTAGATTTTTTGGACTTGACCCCTTGGGTGTTTTTTGGGCTTTGACCCAATAAGTGTTTTAATTTCTCCAACCTTGGTTGGAGTCCCCTTTCTTCTCTCCCCCTCCCCCCCCCCCCCCAACTTGATGTACCCTTCGTTAAGTTTTCACTAATAAACTTTTTACCTATAAAAAAATAGTACATGTTCCTAATGACAATCTTTTTTCTAAAAAAGAAAAAAGAATGATCTATTGAGGGGGCGTTTGAAAGCCTCATTTTCGGCTTTTTATTTTCAAATTTTGGGCTTTCTGGATAATGGTCAAAATGTATTTTAAATCTGGTAGGAGTGTTTGGGAGAAATGTGCAGAATGCATTTTGCAACAGGCGTAGTATTTGAGAGATATGTGCCGAATACATTTTATAAGTCTTTTGAGAAGTCAAAAAGCTTCTTTCAGCCTACTTTTGGCTTCTCCTCTCTAATGTCAAATTTTGACAATGAGTTTTGGCTTAATGTGTTTTAGGTTTGGGCAGCCAAACACCCAAAACTCAAAAATTAGAATCTGAAAATGCAAAAATGAGTCGGCCAACCAGGCTCTGATATCACTATCGTTCTCTGGTTTTTTTTTTTCCCCGTCTTTTTTTGAAAGACAATTTACTCTACAGCTCCAAAAGGTAGAGAATATATCTAGAAAGATCCGAGCCAACTGATTCGCCACAATTTTCCCTAATATAATGTCACTAGATATATGCACCAGTTTATTAATCTTGCTTAGCTCAAAATTTCAAATGTTGTCGAGAACAATTGCAAAATCCTATTTCATTTTATGTTTTCTAATCACTCTATTCGTACTATTATATGAAATGTTGTGTATATGTTGGTCAATAGATTAAAGTCATATTTTGAACACTCTCTTGTAAAAAAATTCTGGCGCTGCCAGTACTGTTCCTAGTTAACGAATAAAGGCTTGGGATTTTCTCTCACGCTCAAACTCTATCTCTAATTCTCTATGTAAAATTTTCATATTTATCATTCTTTCGTGTATCAATCAAAACTCAATAGTGTAGATTTAACCAGGCTGTAAAGGTGGTCCAAGTCCCCAACTCTCAACAAAGAATGGGCAATAGTGTACATGCCCCCACCCAGGGTCGACTCTGCCATATACCCAGCGAGGTCAAGTGACCTCGTTGGGTTCAAAAAGTACATTGAAAAATTATAAAATGTAAATATTAATTATATTTTCTTTAGTATTGTCAGCGTTGGTGTAGACACCTCAATTTGGAAGCTTCGAACATCTTTAAAAGCCCCGATGACGAAAAGAAACGCCCGAATGGAGTTTTGAAGCAATACTTGAACAAAGAACAAAGTCAACGTACCCAGTCCACTGTACCGTGCCATACTCCCCCAAGTCCCGTGTGACCAATTTCAGCCCAAAAACCCAGCCGTGACTCATGTTTGCACCGCACGACACAGTTGACCCAGTCAATTATACCGCACGGTACTGACATAGTGCCGCACGGCACTGTCAGGCATCAATCAAACCTGCAACACGTTACCAGCAGCTCCCTTTGATGACATACTCATTTCTACTGTGTTCTTGGTCCCTAAGGCACGCAAAGGTGCCGTGTAGCCTACCAAATAGGAGTGTAAACTTGGTCTTCCATGATTACACCTCTCTCGGCTCTCCCCTACAAATACCCGATCCCCTCTACTGCCAAAAAAAAAGAAAAAAAAAAGAGAGAAGAACTACATAGAAGAATAGCCTAAAGCTTTGTTAGAAGCTCTTTCAATCGTTATTCTGTCCAAATTCTACCTCAAAAAAAATCCAAACCACGTCCGAAATAACCGTCGGCCACTCTTCCTACCACTTCCACTCATACCCATTACTCAAGACCCTCATTTCTCAGTTCCACCAGACCTCTTTGATACCTACAACACCCAGTTCCAAGTTCTAGTTCAAGTGCTTGCCTTAAAACTCCATTCCCGAAGGTAAAATCCTCTGTTTCGCCACCGAAGTCAGCTACTTTGGTATTCTGAGGCTAAGGCCAAGTTCAAGGAGGTTCCTTATACCTCTCTTGAGCTTGGTGTACCAACAATGCTCAACAAAAACCAGCCACAAGAATATAGAAGTTTTACAGTAGTGATGTACGGTACTTCAATAGTGCCGCGCGGCACTTCTGTTTAAACCAAGTATTTTGGAGCCTTGTTTCTCTCGGTCAATCAATGCCGTAGGGTGGTGAGGTATTTTATGGCACATTTCCAGTCAAAATCATGGTTTTCAACTCTTGGTACATGGCTCTTCCCTCATGAGAAATCAAATTTTCCACTCCAAAATGTCAAGTTTTGCAGAGTTATGTACTAGGAACGCTTAGCACTCCTTTTACTGTCCAAAGCCAAGCTTTTCTCACTGTCCAGTACAGTCCAGTGTCATACGATACTATGGTTTTCACTAAATGGTACTAGCACAGTACCGCACGGTACTGTCTTGCAAACTCAAAAATTTCAAAAAAATCAGTTTTATTGCTCGGACAGTGGGAAAAGGTTAAGGCATTCTGTTTTGAGTATTTTCTCGCATCATTCATACATGCTCATGTGTTTGTTGCTTATCTGTTCATTATTATCATTAATTCTTTATTTGTTTACCATTATTTCTGTTATTATCAACTGTTTATTTGAATAAAGTTCGGCAATAAAATATTTTACAAAAATCCCAAAATATCTAGTAGAGACCGATTTTTATCGGGCACGTGGGGTGCATTGTTCGAACAAAACCTTCCCCACGGGTAACCTGGCTCCCGAACCCAAATCTCTAATTTTTCGCAGACCAAACCCTTTTCTCAGTGGCAAAAGAGTCATATTATTTTTCTAAACGGTTCCTCGGGTACCTAACATTTTCCAAAAATTAAACCCCGGGTGGCAACGCTAAATTTTTCTTTTTCCCTAATTCGCCTCTTTTTCAAAACAAACAAAGAAAGTGGCACCGTCTACAGCTGGGTTATTAATGTGAGGTTAAAATAAATATTTCCAACTAAATTTGGACCAACTTGTTATAGCCCTAACAAAATAAAACAAACCCTTAATATAATATTATGCATGCACATTAAAGCACAATATATAATGGGATAGTGGATTTGGTAGGGAAAAAAAAAAGGATAGTGGAATGGATGCTTCTCTGTTCTCTCTCTGTGTCGGCATAAAAAGAACTCAAATTCTCAAAACTCCAAAGCCGATGAAATTCGAGAAGAAGAAATCCTGAAGACCGAAGAAGAAATTTTTTTTTTTCTCGAGGCTCTCCTCTCCTATTCACGCTTTCAAAATATGAAGACTCGTCGTGGGATATTGTAATATATATGTTGGAGTCTCTTTTTGTCAAACGATATAATGGATGTCTTTTTTGTTTAGTCGGAGTTTTTATTTATTTTTTTTTTTTGCATACAAATTTTCATCAGACAGATTATGTACTTTTATCTGCCCAAAATATATATATATATATTTTTTTTTTTTTTTTTTTCTTGTCAACATGGTAGAAGCGTTTCATTTATTAAAAAAAAAAAAAAAAGGGCATAGCATTACGTCAAAGAAGATAATTATCGCTCTACAGAGAATTCAATTACTAATCTGGAGATCTAGTACGTTACTTTCTAAGTACAGAAGTCAAAACCTCGCAAAAATATCTTCTTTCACGGAATTCTTCTATTGGTAAGTATATATGGCGCCACCTCCGAACTACATTCTTCCAATCAATTCTTTGAAAGAAATATCTTACACTAATTTCTTGGGCCCTAAGTTGTTCACAACTCAACCACTACTAGTAGTACCAGGAAATGAAGAGACAACGACGCAGTGGATAGATGTGGTTAGAAAAAAAAGCCACGTTGGAAATATAAGAAAAAAGCAGGAGAGAGAAAGAATGAGAGAGGAGGGCATCGACGTCCCTTCGACATTAATTTCATAATGTCAATAAAGGATGATGTAGTACATATTACACTTGGGTCCCTACAGTCAACTGAAATGAAATTCGCCTAAAATGATTTATTAATCCGACAGATACTGGCAAATTTTCAAGAAGGTGAATACTTCGGTGTAAAATTGGTAGAATGATTTTATTCATTCTCATGTAATGAGAGTGAAGTATGACCCTCACTTTGATGGGCAAAAAAAATGTCCCACCATAAATTAGTTGCATTATTATCAAAAAATGTATTACTCTTGTGAACTCTACATAATTTTCATCAATTAAATTAAAATGAGGATAATGTTCACCATCTTTAAATGAAGGTGAACAAAATCAGGCACGTAAAATAAGTGTCAATTGTGCTAGAGACACAATTGCCGTGTTCGGTTGAGGTCTTTGGACTGGGAGCAAACTTTGATTAGGCTTAGAGAGAGAGTATCTGTCTTGTTCAAAAGACGTGACAGGTTGAAAAGTAGAGAGAGAGAGAGATAGAATATAAAGAGCCAAAGTTAGATTGTGGATAGAAGTTTTTTGGGACCCATTTTAGAGTTCCACACAAATGATCCAAACCGTTCAATAACATAAAAATATAATTTTGAGTGGGTGTAAAGAAAATCAACTGAATCTGATAATTGTAAGTATTTGATCTAATTATCTAACTTTTCATTCAAAATTCAAGATCTAAAATTCAATATAAATTTAGAAGATTGAATGAAGCCCTTATCGTTATCCAATTGTGCTGTTTTCTTTCATGGCATTCGAAATAATATTTCAAATTTAATGAACGACTTAGATCATTTATTTGAAACTCTTAATTGGATCCCAAAAAGCTTCTATGCACAATCTAATTTTGGCTTATTATATTCTCTCTCTCTCCTTTTTTCAACCCATCACATCGTTTTGAATAAAACTTTCTCATTTTGCTACAGTATGAAAATCGAGTCCAGAGACCTCAACCGAACAGGGTGAATGAAATCCCACAAGCAAGTCATTATATGGGTGTGCGCAAGTCATTTTTCATTGGCTGTTTGGTAATGTTTTAATTGTTTTTAGTTTACGCGACATTGGCCGTGGTAACTATTCTATACATTGCCAAAACTAAACAGTAGTGTCAGTAAAGATGGCAATGGGTCGGTTCGGTTCGGGTATTGCCATATCCAAACCTATTATCCAAAATTAGATGGGTATTCAGAACCGAACCAAATTCCGAAAGGATAGGAGCATTGATTGTTAGATTGCCATCCCTCAGTGTCAGAGTTAAGATTACAATATGGTGGGGCTATAGTTAAAAAGAAGAACAATCTAACAATCAATTTGTTCTATTAATTCGACAAATGTAGTTCTACAATCTACTAAATTTTTTTAAAACAAAAATTTAATATTCCTTTTGTTTTTTTAAAAAGTGCCTGGGCCGGGGAAAGATTATTATGTGCTTCTGAATAAGGGCCTTTTGCAGTCTTGCACTATATATTTATGTGAGATCTACACACGTTGGAATGGAGCCCATAGAAATACGTAGTGTGAGAGGCCTTTAAAGCATTCCATGAGCAACTAATAATTTCTCTGTGGCCAGGGCCTCCAACTCCTTCACTTCGCCACCACTGGCCAACTGCATTTTCACAAACATATATTGTCAGCGCTGGTACCATACAAAGTGCAACGAAAACCTACTCCATGTTCATAACGAAGATAAATTTCATGTAAAAGAATTGCTTTTCATGCTCCCTTTTATCGTCCACACTACTCGTTTGCTTTAAAGCATTCTACGCCCATGATTCATTTTTCTCTCAATCTCAAAAAAATTGACAAGGGTGCTACATCTATGTATGTCATTATCATTTTTCTCTCTCAATCTCAAATGGCAATTATAGGGGCCGGACAAACCGAGCGTTTATCATGTTTATGGAAAGACAATCAAAAACCTCGATAAGAGAGATGGAAACCTCCAAGACATCCAGTCAAAGGTGGATGTTGGAGGTACTGGTCGACAAACATTATAGGTTTGCCTCGTAAGATCTTCAATGGCTCGGTATACCGGGAAGGCCTTGAAGGGGTCGGTCGTCTGCCCGCTATCTTGAGTAATCCGTATGATCAGACAGATTCGACAACTCTCGGTTGGAGTGACGGTTCGGTGAAATACGTTGGAGCTTCTAGTCACGTTCATACACTCAAGGGCGAGAGTGCTCGCCGAAGGGTGATTTCTTAGGTATAGTAAGGGCTGACTCAGCACGAGCATGTAGCATGTGAAGTAACGGAACATGTGCCTGTAACCGTTTTTAATCATGATGATGACGTCAGCCGAACAAACTACTACACCTGTCACTTATCTAGTGATATCATGTGCTTGTAACCAACTCTCCCATATGCGTCATAGTGACGTCAGGCCGAGCGGTTACCTCACGTGCTAGGCACCAGGGGCGACGCTATAGGTAAAGGAGGGGGTCAGCCGACCCCATGGCGGAAAAAAAAATACTACTACTATATTAATTTTTTTTAGGAAATTCATAAATAAACCCCCATAAATTTATGGCTGGCACCACTGGATAATTCCCAACTTTCACCCTCCCCTCTTTGTGTGGCTTGTTTGAGTCCAAGTCACTCGTTTTGTTCTTTTAATATGGAGAGGTTGATCTGTCATGCTAAGGAAGTACTCCCTCCGTCTCAAATTGTTGATCCTAGTTACTATTTGGGAATTGGGACCTCACAAAAAATTGTTCATATCGTCTCATTTATCATTCATATATCTAATATAGATCTTGTTTGATAGATCTCAATTAATTTTATCAAACACATATTTTAAAATCATAGAAAAATTATAGATTATAAAATGTAGATAATTGTTTGAATGGTTCAAAAAGTGAAGCAAAAGCAACAATTTGGAATGGAGGGATTATTTGACAGTATCAACCTAGAGACCATCATACAACAATTTCAGAACTCGAAACCGCGTCAAATGCAATTGTAGAAGCTTGTGTAGAATTTTTTTTGTGTGGTGAAAACTGAAAACAGATAAAACTGTTTATGCCTTTCGATAATATCTTTTGTTTTATTCGGTTGAGTTTTAAATTCGATTTTTGTTGGAACAAAATTTTTGGTTGCCATTACTGTGATATTTTCTTTGATTCATAGTTAGTAAAGGTACTCCCTTCGTCCCAAATTGCTTGCCCCTTTTGGGAAAACGTGCATTTTGCACGTAAAAAATGACGTGTTTACGAAAATTATTTTTCAAAAAAATTTACATCAATTTTTTCTACTCAATGAGATCTTTAAATTGGTGTAAAAAATTTTGAAAAGAAAAGAATGCTTATACATTATTTTTTGCATGCAAAACACACGGATTCCCAAAAGGAGCAAGCAATTTGGGACGGAGGGAGTATTTGATGTTTATAAATGACCCCACGCTTCCGAACTCCTGGAGTCGCCACTGCTAGGCACGAACGTACTTGAGAGCAAGTCACTCACTCCCTATATAAAGTAATGTTCAGTCAGTTGAAGGGACACATTCACTACCCTTTTAACCCCAGATCTAAGGGCATCCTCATCAGGGGAGGCAAAAATTGGACCAAATTTAACCTCAAAAACACCTTTTATAAATTAGCAAGTCACTTTTTAAAAAACTCACAAAATCAGACACTCTATTCTAACTTCACAATATTAAACTACTCTTTCTTTATACTCCTACTCCCAAAAAAAAAAAAACACAACTCAATGAAGTCAGGAGAGAGAGAAATTATTAAACTATTCCTAACCCGTGAACAGTGCCACGCCTGATTTGCCGGGTTACTGTAGCAAAGTTACAGATTTTGCAAATTTACAAAAAATTTGTTGAGTCTGATTTTGGGGGGTTTTTCCCCCTTTCACTCAACAACTTAGCCATCAGGGGCATTTGCCTCCCCTGATGAGGATGCTCTAAGTACTTGCTTCATCATCTTCTCCACATACTTACTTGACCATCGGAGTGCCGTTCTGGGCTCTACGGTCCAATGCGGTGCTAACGCGGGTGCTAAGTGTGCAGGCAAGGAGCTCAGGGCGAGGGACTAATCATTAAACCACCATTCGGTTTAGGAGAGGATCAATCAAATAAGTTATAGCCCCACAACAACTTTGCCACAAATTTTTCCATAGGAGTATATGACAAAGGAATTGATATTTGGCAAATTTGAGAGAATTTTGACATTGTGTGGCACGCAATTTGCCATTTCTTTCAACCTTGTGAGAAATGACAATGAATTCTCTAAAAAAATCTTATTCATGTAAATTTACTACACCATCCTTTATGTGAAAAAGTAAACAATGAACAGGTAAAAATGTTTTATCATGTGAATAAAAAAAAAAAAAAAAGGTAGTGTAGATGGTAAAAAGAATCTTTCAAAATATAGGCTATGTTTGGAAGTTGGGAAAAGAAGTGGAAAAGAAGGGAAAATTAAAAAAATTTCCTCTCGTTTGTTTGGTTTCCAAATAGAAGGAGAAAGGAAAAGGAAGAGAAAGGAGAAGAAAATGAAAATTAACTACTTTTTTTCTCTTCTTCTCTCTCCTATGAGTGCGAATTTTTTATTTTATTTAGAGTAAATCAGCTTGAAATAAAAAAGAGGCTAACCGAAAGTACAGGGGGCATACCCAGGGAGAACAAAGAAAAAACAAAGAAAAGAAAAAAATAGGGAAGGCCAAACGGCTACATGGGGACTATTGCGAATTTTCTCCTCTCTTTCACAGATCAAACCAAAGAAATAAGTAGGGGTTTTTTTTTCCATTTCTTTGTCATTTCTCCTCTTTTATTTTTTCTTCTCTTTATCTTTTTTTTACAACTTCCAAACAGAGCCATAATTTGCGCGTTCAATTCTCGCTATTGCGAATTTTAGGAGTTAGAGGTGTAATTCAAACACAATAGCGCCGCTCCGGCACTCGCATGCGAATTACGTGACTTAGAATGGAACTATAAATGTATTGCACTGTAACGCCTAGTCTTTCGTATACACAATCTCATAAAAAACGACGGCAAAGATGGGTTCGCCCTTCATATTAGATTAGATTGCACTGTAACGCCTGGTCTTTTGTTCGATAATTGAACACCACCAATTCCTTCCCCTTTCGTTTCCCTCGATCTCTTGGGCGGTGACAAAGTTTCCTTAACTCTCTCTTTCGGGCAATCTCTCTCCCTCACTGGTATGTCTCTCCATCTCTATCAAAATAAGGCTGGGGTTGTGTGGGTGAGTTTGGGAAGCCATTTCAGTCAAATTTGAAACACTTAATGCTATTTATTTTATCAATCGCCAAGTAATTTGAATCGATTGTTCACAAACTTAATCGTTTGCTCTCCGAGTTCTTTCCCATTTATGTTTTCTGACGTTTTAGCATCTGTTGTACTTTTTTTTTCCCTGAAAAAAAAAACATGCATTAGTACTCTGCTTCTAGTTAATTTTCTTAGAGCATTGATTGTGTTTGATTTTGGTTGTGCTTTGAGGTGAAAATAGGGAGTGAGTACTTTGGTTTCATTGGCAATTATGATCCTACCATTGGGCCTTTGCTGTTAATTGTTCATATTGTAGTAACTTAATTTGCTGTTGCTAATCATAAAAGAAATTCCTTGGATCTGCTTGTTTTGAGAGATGCCATACATTGGCTCCCAACCCCATGAGAGATACCATGTAGTAGTAACTTTGCCGTTGGGCTATCTATAATGATTTGTTTCGGTAGATAAGCTCAACTGCATTATAGGAAGTACAAAAAAGAGGTTCTTTTTCTTTTGTATACTTCGGGAGGAAGAAAAACAGCCGTTAATTTGAAAAAGTCATTTTTGATTTATTCATTTAAATTTTGATAAATCTCTTTTCACTTTTGGATCGATGATGAAGATAGGGACGAGATCATCAAACAAACATTCGATTTTATTAATGCTTCTTATGCTTGCTAATCATAAAAGAAAGAGCTTGGGCCTTAGCTTCATTTTGCAATTGAAATCCTTTGGATCTGCTAGTTTTGAGAATTAGTTAGTTGTCGCCAACGGGTGCACAATGCATCGGCTAGCCAGGAATTCAAGATAGTGGGGGAAAATATTAAACATGGGCTTATTATGTTTTCCCGTATGAACGTGGATAAGATAAGAAACAGTTTTAAACATTGTTTCCTTAAGATTTTACTAGGTAGAGGTTATCAGCTCTCAAGACTTAATTATGAAATTAATTACTGAATGCACTATTAAGTCCCAAATAGTATGCAAATATAAAGCAAAACTGGGATGACAAATCACTCAAATTCCATTCGAAAAGGCACAAGATAATATGCAAATATAAAGCAAATTAAACTAAAGAGACAAGACAAGAAGATTTACGCACCCTAAGCATAAAACCAATGGCCTAATCTTATTTATGTATTTCCATAAATCCCCTTATGACAAGACAAGAGATCTCAAGTTAGGAATTACCCACAAGCCCCTTATGACAACTAACTCCACCTCTTGATGTAGTACCCCATACTCTTCTTTGATTCCATGGACTCCACAAGCCACCCGTTTTGATCTCCGAATTAAATCGACACCGGATCCATCCGGCTCATGTAGGAACGAAGGCAATTATCCATGATATGAATAGAATGAAGAATGATGAAGATTTTTGAGATCTAGAATTAATTCATTGACTATAAGAGAATTAATCTAGATTGACAAAGAGAATTAATCTAGGGGTGAGTTTCCCACTTGATAAAATCAGATTTTATCAAGAGTTGATTTTATCAAAACTTGATAAAATCTGATTTTATCAAGTGGGAAACTCACCCTAGATTGACAAGAAACACAAGGTTTAAATCATGTTTAATGCATCAAAACATATGAATATAAGAGGAAAAAATTTCTCTCTCTAGAAGTGGGCAGATGCAAAAGGCAAAAATGTGAAAATCTGTTTTTATAGGTGCAAGTATGCTCACCTAGGGGTAACAATGAGAGAGCTAGGAAAGCAAAGCACAGTACTGCGCTTCACGCCCGCGCATAAGCGCTGCCTCACTTCTGGCTCCCTTTGAATAGCGCTATGAATGCGCAGCCGTGCTTAGGCAGCCCTATGGGAAGGGCGAAGTGCTTCAGCGCTTTGGACACGCCCCGCGAGCGCTTGGCTACTGTCCAGAAACTGAAAAACCATGCCTTGGCGAAATGTTGGCTTCCAACTCCAAGCCTAGCATAACACCTCAATGCCTTAACAAAATTTTCTTTCCAATAAACCTTAAGCAAAACTAGCAAACCATGCAACATTTTAACTAAAAGGACAATTAAATGAAAACACGCTATGCATGATTATACTGTGTATGATCCAAATCCTAACATAGGCACGAGCACCAACTCCTACTCAAATCTTCAACCACAGGGTCGGAGCATCTAGACACAACCCTAGTGTACTACCTCCCAAACCCAAACCAAAATGGAAAAAGAAAGATAGACTCCAATGGTTTGTCGAACTCTGAAAATAGCCAATTACATTAACAAATTATGTGGATTATGGGACGTTGGCGATATCGGTGGAAATAACTTTTAGATTATAGCACTAGATTCTGGTTTATTTTGGCTTTTATATATTCTGATTTATAGTAAAAGTAGATGAACTTCTATGTTATAGCTGAAAAATATTGATTAATCTGGTACAAAAATTGGCAGTGTTTACAATGTAAAGTTGAAAATCACTTTTTAGATTACTTAGAATCCGAAATCTACTTCTAAAAGAACTGCAAATCCTGGTTCTACAAAATCACATATAGACTATTTTTCAGTTTTCTAAAATTTCTAGAATTTAAGAATCTATTGATGAATTTTCGACAGACTCTAAAAAGTGCTTTTTGAAACAAAATCTATTTCTATAGTATTTCGTAAACACTCAATTTGAATGTATGTTGACAAAGTGACGTAAGTGGATGGAGATGGAAAGTACCGGGCTATGAAGCACCAACACAGCTCATAGTCTCCGTATGGATGTCAAACGTGTCGGGGACACATGCGTGAGACACGCCAAAATAAGTATGGGACATGTGACTTGGTGTGTCAGTTAAATTTTATTATATTTTATGGTGGAACATTTCGGAGTCACGGTTGGGCATGGCAGACACATATGGTGAGACAGTAAGGTGCCTTTTGTAAATTCTAGAAAGCTTTTTTCATGGTAAATAATAATTATTTATAACTTAAAAAATATCAGGCCAAAAGTGCAATGTTAAAAAATATAAATATATATGCTTTACTATGTATAGGCATACACCATCTGTTAATACATATTTGATAGATGTTCTGACCTAAATATCGAGTTTTTACAATGTAGGTTTGCATAGCTAAAAAGTTATTAAACAAACTTTGTGTCCCTTGGAGTGTCCGTACTCCACTTTTTGAGAAATTTTTTGTGTTGTTCATCTGTGTCCCTGTTTTGTATCAGTATCCGTGCTATAGAGTTAACGGGCAAGGTTCGATTTTATAGGGAGACCATATTATGCACATCTAGATGATGAAGTGATCGATAATTGAAATTTCATAGTCTAGACCATTTTTCCTTCTTCCTTTTACTTCCTATTCTTTTGTAGATCAGATTAGAGATCACTATGCCATGTGCACCTTTCCATTGCTGGGAAGGATGTGATTTACTGTACAACAAAATTATGTGGATTTTAGAGCTAAATTTAACTTTGAACACAAGCTCATATCCAGTAGTCAGGCTATAATACTTTTGAATCCTCCTTGCTTGTGCACTTTTTTACATATCCTGAATGTTTGTTCCTGAATTATGCTGTACGAATATTTTTTTTGGGGGGTGTTGGTAAGTTAGTTCATTGTCATTATTACATGAGAGATTATTCTGCTTTCCAAGAGCAATGTTGAATTAATTTTTTCTAATAATTACGTGTTAGCAAGTGGTTAAGAAGTATCGACTACATATTTCTTTATTATTCTCCTAGACACCAAAGAATTGTTTGCCAGGTTATAGAAAGAGTGTTCGACACGTCGGAATAACGATTTTAATTTCTGGTTCATGACACGAAAAAAGGTTATTGGACAAGCGTCCTAGAGTGTCTGAGGATTGTTGGTGTCTCACACGTGTCGGATAAAGACATGTACACAATCAATTCTTATTCTCCTAAGTACATTAAAATCTCCTATTTGTATCAGGAAGACCACCAATTACTGCATGCATATATATTGTATCTGACCACGTCGTTGTCCTATCATTTGGTGCATTTTCCTGATACCCCGTGGAGACTGGAAATTGTTCTCATTCCGATAGAAAGATGAACTCTTCACACAATCATCTGAGCAGATCAGTGCAAGACACGTACTTCAAAGCTTTGAGTATCCCAAGCCCTTCTAGCCACCAGTCCACTAGCAATTATGAGTAACCATCAAATGGGGAGGAAAGCAAGATGCTGCACTAGAAACTAAATTTTGCCTAGCAGTAGTTTCAACCAAATCCATTAAGCTAATGCCACGGGACACTTTTTTTTTGCTTCAGGGGGCCATTAAGTCCCTTTTTGTTTCAAGCACCTATCCTAGTCACTTCTTATTACCACTCTGATAAGTGCCGAAATGTATACATTTAGGCCACCTAATTTACATTTGTTATGTTCCTTATTATTATTATTTAATGTTTTTATTGTCTTTTTGTAATTGTAGGTCCCAAGAGCAGGGTATCACTTTTGGCCTTAATTTAGGAGTATTGTGCGTCGTGCGAACGAGTTACACTGAATCATTTTCCAACCCACTCCATATGCAATAAAGAAATGAATGGAAAGTGAAGTCAAGTGGGTCGGCAGGGAATAAGAGAAATGAGAAAGTAATTGCGGAGCACGGTTGATGCCAGGTTATGTCCTAAAGAGTGCTTGCCAAAGTCAATAATTTACACGAGCTATACCGTTTTATTCCCGGTATTAAAATAAGAAATTTGACTGTTCCGGCACTCCTATCGGACTCCGTTTTGAACATCAGTCGAGAGCGTTGCAGACCCAGTGGAACACATTAGTCAAATTTTTCCATGGCAGCCGGCATGTGTTTTCTTTGATTTGTAATTTTTCAAAGGAAAAGAAAGCAATTGTATTGCTTTTAAGAGAATCTTGATGGCAAGAAAATTAAAAAAAGGAACCCATGCCATGCCATGGTGTCCACAAACAAATCTCTCATCTTTCTATTTAAAAAGCCACCCATTTTTGGTTGAAGGAAGGCAGAGAGGGAGAGACTTCGGACAGAGAGCAGCAAGGAAGAAACAGAAGCAATACTCCACTGCCATTATGGCTCTGATCAGTAGCTCCATGGCCAGCTAAATCCTTTCTTAGGGTATTGGTAAGCCCTAGCTTTGTAACTATGATTTATTTTCTTTTGTAATTTCATTTTGTGGCTAGACCAATAAAATGTGGTGATTGTATAATCCAGACTTTGTTTCAAATTAATCTCATTGTAAAATCCAGTGTATGTTGTATTTATTTTCTGTGATTATAAATACAACGGTTATACAATTGTTTTCAAGCTACCGAATATAAAGTGAGTTAAAATTATGCCTTGCTTGAGATGAGACGGGTTGTGCCTATGATTTTAGTTTAGCGTAGACAGGCCGTGCCCATCTAAGATGGTTTATTTTTAGCTTACTTATATTTGAATTTCTGGACGATAGTGCTTCGGCTTGTAGCTGGGGTACATCACTACCACATTAATTGGTGTAGTCACGAGATTGTTACAAAATATCTTAGATCATTGACTGCAAAGTTAGTGGTGAAACCGATACCCTAAGTTTCTTCTCACTTGTTAAAAAAAAAATCTAAATTCACTTTTCAATTTCATTAGCTCTAAATTAAAATCACCAAAATCTTCATCTTTCAGTTACTCCGGAAATCAATTTTAAGTTGAAAGTAATTTCTAGTCCCTGTGGATCGACACCCGTACTCCCACTTTACTACTAAATCTATTTTCCGCATTTACGGGTTATAATTATTTTGATTCTGACACGATCACACTCCCTTTGGAGAGATCACCTCTTCTCCCTCCTATTGTAAGGTTTGTGGCTCGGTTTTAACCGAGCCATTTGTGAATTTGTCTTTAACCGTAGGCCGTGTAACTTGGTCACGGTTTGGTTTGAGACGGCCCAGTGGCAGCTCGGTATCTACACCGAGGAGATATCGGAACCTGTTCGAGACAAGTTGCCGAGTTATTTGTATGCCTTGCCGAAGTTTTTTGGTATTTTCACCGAGGCATTTTTTATTGATCCGAGCAAAAGACTGATAAAAAATTGTAATATATATAACTTGAGACAGAGTGGTAAAAGAAACCGAACTCATTCATTGCATAACTTGGTTGTAGTACAACTTCTGGGAAATAGAAATTTGACTAGTACAAAAAATTTAAAGGGGATTCATCCGAGAGATAGATAATTCACCCATAAAGCATTCCAAAGCTTGTCCACAGCCTTTCCATCCATGTCTTCAAGCTGCACTACAAGGAAATCAAGATCTAGTTACGGTTTTTTTAGTAACAGTTGGATAAACCGTTGGTAGAAATTGGCTATAGTAACGGTTTTAGAACCGTTACTAGAAGCAGGACTTTAGCGACGGTTTTTATTGAACCGTTAGTATATTAATATATTCTAGTAACAGTTTAAAACCAACCGTTACTAAATAACCTTCTCTAGTAACGGCTCAAAATCAACCGTTACTAAATACCCTCTTCTAGTAACAGTTCCAAACTAACTATTACTGAACACCCACCTCTTTAGGCCCTCATAATATGTAAGCTAATAATACTACTCCATCCGTCCCAAATTGTTGGACCCTTTTGGGGAATCCAACTTATTAAGAGTGTGAAAACTTTGTATTGCCTTTTCTGTTTTGCCCCTAAGTCCAGTCGATATTAACGTGACCAATCTTGTGGGGCTAATTTTTTATATGAAACTCGAAACACATGCAATATGGATCTTGTTTGATAGATTTCAATTAGTTTTATTATACAAAGTTTTCAAAATCATAAATACCGATATAAAATAAAAGATAATGGACAAACCAATCGAGATGGGAAAAGTACTTTTAAAGGGTAAAACTGGAAAGTGACCTTGTTTTGATAGATATTTTTAGAAATGGGACATATTTTGGGACATCCCAAAATGGAAAGAGGGTCCAACAATTTGGGACGGAGGGAGTATATTATAAAGACCAATTCAAGAATATCATCAATTATATCACATAATTATAAGTGGCTATAACACTCAAATTTTACATGAAGGTTAATCAACAACCGCAATGAAATCAACGATCTAGATCGTCATGATTGTGCCGCGATCGCATGACTACTGTACATTCAATTGTTGCAGAAGACTTACTTTACTATTAATTGCGTCCCAATGAAAGAGCTTTCTAAATTCGATCGAGCCAAAAATTTACATGAAAGACTTCATCATCAAGCACCACAAAATGAACGATCTTGATCGTCACGATTATGTAGTGGTTGCTGTACATTAAGCTATTGCAAAAGACTTGGTTACAATCAATCATATCTCGATGAAGGGGCTCTATAAACCCAATTGAGCCAAAAATTTACATGAACGATTTAATCAACAAGCGCAATGAAATCAACGATCTTGATCATCATGATTGTGCCGCAGTCGTGTGACTACTATACATCCACCTATTGCATAAGACTTAGTTTGCTATCAAGCAAGTTGAACATATAGATTTTAAAAGCCGTTGCTGAGTCTATTTTTATAATGATCGATCTGAACCGTTAGGATTTCACATTTTTATTATTCCATCATTATCACAAAAAATTGAAAGTCATCGGTTATTGACAACCATATGATAGGAAGACATTAAAACATCCAAACGCATTAAAGTCTTATAGACACTACAAGAAATATGACTTTTTATAGCATTATTTGATGATTCGAACTGTTCATTACTCTTAGAATACATTTTCGAGTTGGCCCACGAGAAATCATCTTCATCCAATGTGCATAATTGGTTGATCCAAACACCATCGGATTGAGAGTAATGAAACGGGGGAGTTTTTGTTAACCACTTATGCACATCAGATTGAGCTGATTTCTCGCAAAGGCAGGAGAAAAAATATTCTAAGAGTAATGAACGGTTTGGATCATCTGTGTGGGACCCACAAGTGGGTACCGAACAGTTAATTTGATTTTTTCATCCCAGTCCTCACACCTCACTTGTGCGTGCTGAGCCGTTAAATAAATAGACTCAAATAAAAATTAGCTCAATCGGATATCGAAAACCGGTAGGAGTGTTTTCAAAGTTTGGTAACATTGTAGGCGAGTATTTTTTAAAAAATAAATTCACATTTTATAATCTTTCAATTTTTATTTTCCAAAAAAAAAAAACCCTCATTATATAATTTTTCAAATTTTTTTCGTCATAATGAATTCACATTGGCCTTGTTTGTTTGGATTTTCGGAACCGAGTTTCAAAAACCCTCCCTTGTTTGGTTTCCAATGAGTTTTCTGCCCTTTTATTTTTTGAAGAGTTTTGAGAACCGGTTCTCAAAAATCCATTTGGATTTTTAAGGATTTTTCAAACCGATTCTCAAAACCTTTTCATACAAGGTGATTATATTACATGTACCCATACATGATCTCAAGAAAATCAAGGCCGTAGGATAAGAAAGATGAAGGTCAATACATGACCAGAGAGTAGTAAATTAGATAAGGTCGAAATTTGTGTAAAATTGGACTGAGACGAAAAAATCAAATCGGAATGAGATGATTACCGCTTCCCCAAAACCTTTGGCGCGCGTTAGACGATTGATTTCCCCCCAAATTTTTCGGCGGCTAACAAAATTCCCTTCCCTCATTCTCCAGTTCTCTCGCTACGATTTTCTTCTCCATCTCTGTCACTAGCACGACTCCTTCTCGATCTTGCTTTCATCGTGCGACGGTGCACTGAGA
>JAXBDA010002692.1:0-40317 GCA_036023075.1 Gaultheria prostrata | reverse complement strand
GTGTGAAATAAATAATTAAAAGAAAATAATTAAACATTAAAGGAAAATAGAAAATAAAATAAGAAATTTATTTTATTTAAATTAAATATTGAAATGTAAAATCGGCCGAAATTACGGGTCGTTACAAGAGTCACATAATCAAGCCCTGCGGAATTTGAATCTTTATTCTTATGTTTGGAACTTGTGGAAATGAATGGAAAGTGAGAGAAAATAAAATGAGAGGAAAGTGAGAGAAAAATGAGAGAAAATTTACTATTTACAATACTTAGATTTTTTTATTTTCTCTCTTCTTTCTCTCCAAACCAAATAAGAGGATGGAAAAATTTTAACTTTCTTTTCTTTTCCCTCACTTTCCGCAAGTTCTAAACACACCCGGTTCGAGAGAGAGAGTAAATGATGAATTTGTCAAAATGCTCAAGGAAAATGTCAAAATAGGAAACGGGGTGGGTGTTGTGCGCTCGGGTGCTATGCATCGTGTTGTGCACCCCTCGGCCATCCGATTGTGTTTTGGATGGTCTAGATGTACTCTGATTTTTTACCCTTATAAATAAATCAAAATTAAATTAAAATTGCCGAATAAATCCGGGGCGTCCAAACACATGATCGGATGGCCGAGGGGTGCACAACACCCACCCCCAAGTCTGTCAAAATAGTACTCCCTTCGTTCTACCTTGTTTATCAATTTACGAAGACCGTGTTCTCGGTCAATTACTTATATCTTCTAACATGAAGTGTAAAAAATATGCAATATGGATCTATTTTGATAGTTCTCAATTAGTTACAAAACAAAAAAATTTCAAAATCATAAAAAATATTATACATTGAAAGATATAAGCAATTAACAATCGGCACGATCTTCTAAAATTTACAAACAAAATGGTACAAAAGGAGTAGTAAATTTCAAAGGTTGGACCATGAGCAACAAAATGCAACTCCTGCTTTACAGTACTCTCCCCAGTTTCATTTTGATAGTCTCGATCTTATTTGAGACGTCCTAAAATATATGTCCACTAGTAAACGAGATGAGCTCAAAAAACTCAAAATTCAGTTTGACTTGCTTATAGCCCTAACCAATAAAACTATGGGTACACTATTTGGTGTACTACCAAATACACCGTATTATGTAGAGCTCATCTCGATGTTTTACACAAATGATCGAAATCGCTCAATTTTTAATTTTGTTTTTAAGGGATCCTCTATAAAAAAATCAGCTTGACCGGATATCGTAGACGCTTGATAAGTTCTTTGCTCAATTTCCTGTCGCAAAAATTCGATCAAGATTTTACCGATATCCAACTGAGCTGATTTTTATTAGAGATTCTGAACAAGATATTTTTAATAAATTGAGCGGTTTCAATCATTTATGTAAAATCCAAAATAGATCTCACACAATGCAATATATATTTGATGTGCACCATATGATGTACCCATCCAAATGGTGTACCTATAGCAAGTCTCAGCCCTAACCAAAAGGCCAAGAGACAAAAGCAAAAGAATAAAAGGCCACGTGTCATTGTTGTACCCATCTAAATAATTAAATAAAACTGAAATAAATTTTCCGCCCTCCGAAATTGAACTCGCGCCGAGCTCGCAACCACCACCGCCGCCACCGAACCCCAACAACAAAGCGCGCTCTCTCTCTGCCGAACTTTTTGCGCACCGATCGATCCGAACCTTGCTAGGTTTTCACTCTTCAAATCGCTGTACTTTATCGTGCGTTTGTCAATTCATCTACGTTGATATACGTATCATTTTCGGCAAGATTTGATGTTATTAACATAAATCTCCTATTGTTCGTTAGGTTTTCTGTGAAGAAGAGAAGATGTTGGGGATTGTAGGGAAAAGAGTGGTACGCGGAGGCATTAATGCTTCGGTTTGTTCTGCCTTAACTTTCCATTCATCAATTCTTTTTTTATTTTTGTTGAATTTCGTTTGCTGTTATTGGTTTCTGATGATTTCCCATTGCAGAGGACTCGAAGTCAATCGTTACTCTTCGCATCTAAAAGCTACTCGTCTACTGCAAAAGAGGTAACTCATCGATCTATACGAGTTTATCTCTGCTTCAATTTCCCTATACTCCAGCAAAATACCCATGTTTGTAATTGGGCGGATAAATGAGCCATAGAACCCTACTATTGATTGTTCAAGCTTAGCTTCATTATGATGTGAGTTGATCTCAAACTAGCTTTAATTGCGCCAAACACGATTTGATCTCGAGTAGCTTGAATTTTTTTTTGTATATCATAAGCTGTACTAACAACGAGCTGAGTTAAATAGCTTGTTCGAGTTTGGTTTGAAAGGTTAACGTCTTTTAAGTTTTAACAAAATGGTCAAGCTTGGTTTGCTTGTGTAACAAACTGATCTTGAACGAGTTTTTGACTCAAACTGAAGTAGCTTGACTTGTTTATCAGCCTTTTGTTTGTTGTATGGAATTAGTTTTCAGTAAAAGTAAGAAGGTTGTGTCTACCAAGGAAAATCAACAAAGGAAAAGGGCAAATTAGGTGTGGTGGTTTATGCTCATAGTGATGGTATTAAGTCTTGTAGACCGAGTGTAAAAGGGCTTATATACTTTACGGTATCATTCCAGGTTTTTCCCTGTTGTTTTAACATGCTTTGTTGCCTGACTCTCTCCTAATTCTTATTCGGTCTTTTGTTCTTCATTTTGGATGTTATCATGTTATTGGTGGAAAAAGGAGCTGGGCATTTCTTTATTTTATGTTTTAAAAGTTCAATTCAAAAGGTTGGACTCTGGCTTAGTATATATTCTTAAAGGGCTTTAAATGAAAATGTGATTGTGTGATTTTGAGCAGGGTGGAGGTAGCCAAGGGCTGAGAGGTGCCCAGGCCCCCCACACTTTATAAGGAACAGTTATCCCCTGCTTTTTAATAGATAAAAATATAGATAGATAGTTATATATTCATAGAGATATACTCCTACATGGAACAAACCAGAGGAGAAAATGTCTCTTAGAAAACTATGCAATGATATTGATAGTCTGTTTTTTTTATTTTACTTATTGGTTGAGCAAGGAATAGAAAGATATTTGACTATGGACCCCCGCCCCCGGCGGGGGAACTTAGTCCTAGCTCCGCCACTGGTTTTTTGCTTTGTCTAAGGGCTGAGTATTGATCAAATCAGAATAGTGCTTTGAAGTTGTTAAGGGCAGCCTTACACCAAGCAATCTTTGAATGACAAGAGATAGGGCAATATACAAAGTCTTTCAGTGTGTTTAAAGCATGAATAGGTTGGTTCTCAAAAAAAGAGTATGAATAGGTTGCCCTTTGGTTTGAAACCAGAGGCGACTCTAGCATTCTACCAAGCGACCTAGCGACCTCGCCGATTCAAAAAATGCACTGAAAAATAAAATAAAATTTAGATATAAATTAATTTTTTTTTAGTATTGTCAGCGATGGGTTATTCGTGCGAGGTTAAAATAAATGTTTCGAACTAAATTTGAACCAAATTGTTATAGCCCTAACAAAACAGTCTAGCCCAATTATAAGAGCCCAGTATTTAATAAACATTTCCAAGAAGACTCGTCGTGGCTCGTGGGATTTTGTAATATGTTGGAGTCTCTTTTTGTCAAACGATGTATATGTATATATCTCTTTTGCTTTGTCAGATTTTTTTTTTTTTTTTCTGCCACAGTTTTGATCATAGACGCGCTATGTATTTTTGTCCAGTGGCGGAGCCAAGATTTCCAATCCGGGGGGGCCAATAGCCATAGGCACTTGATAGCTCCTCCGATACCTACGACGAGGCCAGAATTGCCCACTCATGAGTGGCATTACGGAGAGAGTAATCTTCGTTCTCGATCCTTAAAAAGATCAGTTATAACAGTCGCCAAATTAAATTGCAATTGCAAGCTTGACGGCTATGTGAACATTGATAATTTGAGACACTGGAAATTAAGGACGGAGTCCGGATTCGGCCACGGGGGTGACATCATTCAATGAAAAACTAGTTACATGTTGTACGAAAAATATGAAGAAAAAAATTACTAGGAAGTCATATAATTACATATCATTAGGTTTTGTTATGGGCTTTTTTTTGTGGAAAATAAATCAAGGCTTCCTCCAACTTTTTTTAGTGAGGTTTTTGTGCTCGGTGAGTTTGATCGGAAATAGCAGGCTCATGTTTTTCGTCCATGGCTGTCAATTTGGTGGTGTGGTCTATTAGCATTGGAAAATCATACTCTAAAAGGTATGATGAGAGAAAGAGAGAGGAGCGTGAAGGTATAAAAGAAGATAGAAATTTTTAAAAAATGAAGTTCTGCACCTTGGGAGAATTGAACTCAGGGTGCAAGTGTGGAGTAGGGAGCTTCTACTACTGAGCCAAAGCCCACTGCTGTTTCAAACTTTCTCTACTTTAATATTTATAATTATTCATTGCAAAAAAAAAAATATATATTTTTTTTGAAAAATGTGCGGGGGGGCCAAGGCCCACCCCAGCCCCAATGTACATCCACCCCTGTTTTTGTCGGCGCTAGATGAAAATCCTGGATCCGCCCTTGTTTGAAACTATGTTGGGAAACTTTCGAAATTTGTGCAGCCTTCAAATGGGCTAAACTAGAAATCCAATATGTTGTCTTTGCTTGAGCGGCCAGGCTTCAAATAAACCTTTCTGGTTGGTGGCCTTGACCACTGACGTCCCTTCAAGCTATATTCTCAAATATTGTTTCTATTGGCAAGGTTTTATGTGACAAGAGACCTACAAGTCTGGAATGCATTAGAAACTGTCAGTCTAATGGCCAGTCCTGGTAGACCAACTGTATCTTCCAACTTATCAAGCCAGCATATCATAGCTTCAGACGGGCCTCATTGACATACACGTTGACATTGGAACAATCGACAATTTACTTAGAGAAACCTTCCCTGGATTTTGTCTTTGGATGCCAACATACACATTGTCACGTTATCTAAGGGCTTTTCGTCTAATGTTGGGGGACTGCTTATTGTTTGCAGATGACAGTGCGAGATGCTTTGAATTCTGCACTTGATGAAGAGATGTCTGCAGATCCTAAAGTATTTATAATGGGTGAAGAGGTATTTTAGAAGCTTGATGAGAAATATATTACAATGTTTGCCGATATGTTAATGATGTAGATGTTTTGCATACTTGATTATTTATAATATTTGCATGCAGGTTGGTGAATATCAGGGTGCCTACAAGGTTAGAAATATTGGTTGCACAAAATCTCTCTCTTCAATTTTTAATTTCTGCTAGCATCTATGTCCTTCTTCTATCTAAAACTTACTTTTCAAATATGATATTTTATTAGATTTCCAAGGGTCTTTTGGAGAAGTATGGTCCTGATAGGGTGGTTGATACTCCAATTACAGAGGTACTCGATTGACTTTATTGTTCTTCCTTGTTTAACCTTACTTTGAGAAATAGTTCTGAAATCTGCATTTATTTATTTGTAGTATTTTTAACATTCAACTTTTGACCCAATATTGAAGGCTGGGTTCACCGGAATTGGAGTTGGTGCTGCTTACCATGGTCTGAAGCCTGTTGTAGAATTTATGACATTTAACTTCTCCATGCAGGTCAGTGTTCGTCAGTAGGATTTTTCCTTGCATTTATCATAAAAGGCAAATGGATACCCATTATCAAGTTTGACTGCGAAACTTTATCAGTTCTTTATGCTGTTTAAAAAAAGCATTTTTGTTATACCAAGAGGTGTGGGTTGTGAATTGTGACATGGTACATGTCAGTATTTTTTGCTTGGTATAAAGATCAGGGTAGCATTCCAGTTCTTTTATCGAGACCATAGTTGTTGAAAACCTACGATACACGATATGTATCCTACGATTCGTATCGTCTCCTTCGGAAAACGATATGTATCACACCCTGTATCCTTTTTGTATACAAATCCTGCCATACGATCATGAATCTTACGATTTATATGCGTATCATGATTTGGTACGTATCCTACGATTACTTATTGGAAGAAAGTCATACTTTATTTTAAGATGCGGAACCCCAAACGTATTAATCTAAGCCATTTGATCTTATTACGAAGATATTCAAACATTTGATAGAAATTTAACATCATCCTGGGGCTTGAATAGAGGGAAGAACCATACTTCGATTGTGTTTTGCCTAATCATATAAGGACTCTTCTTTTCTGTCCATAACTAAGACAATAGAAAGCCTTAGTGTGATAGGCCCCAATCTTGGGAATACGCTTACCCCACAAAGAATCCTGCAAAATATTCAGAATACCCAGCAGTATTAGGGATTTTCCGATTCGAAATCGTCTCTTCTTCTTCGTCTTAACTAGGGTTTCTGAAGAGAAATAAAAAAAATAGGGTTTCGGTGTGAAATAAAAAAACTAGGGTTTTCTGAGGGTCCGAGTAGTTTTTCATACAAACCGTAGATATCTATTCAATGAAAAACTACTTGGATAAAGCCCTTCCGGGTATTTTATTTTTTGACGAATCCACGCGTGGACCCTTAAAAACACGTTTTAAACACATTGAACGGTTCGGATCGTCTAAATTTGGTCTAGAAATGTGAGTTCCACACTTTAACAAAGTGTGGGATCGCACATAGGAATAGTGTGTGTGTGTGTGAATATATATATGTCGTAGGAATAGTTATGGAAGGGTTAATTACACTTTTTAACCCAAACATTTGAGTAATAACATTTTTACCCCTGAAAAATAAAAAAATTACAAATTGGCCCCCGCCGTGTCCCGTATGTGTCCCTGTGTCCAACACGTCTATATGTCAACCTCTAGGAGTGTCGGTGCTTCATAGTTTGTTCCTCTTGCCTGTCACTATCTAGCTTGTTAGACCACCTAGGCCTACACGAATGCTTTTACAGTGCTTGGGAGACAATTGCTTTGCAATTTTAAAGATCTTGCTTAATGTTGGGGCTGGGGATAACATATTCTTTTTGCGGCAGGTTGATCTGTTTGGGTGACTCGATGTTTGCAGAAGCTATTTATGTTTGTTTGGTTCTCCTCTCAGAAAATTTCTCTCTAAAGTTTTTATTGTTTTGTCATCCGTGTTTTTTCGCCTTTAAAATGTTAAAAAAATTGGCTAAAGACCAAAAGTTACGCAACCCTATACAACTTCTTTATCTCAAAACTGACAACCAAACAAAGCATTTAATAACTTGTATTTGCTTTCATCATCGTAATCACAATGTGGCATTTTCTTTTATGCCTATAATCTTTTCTTTTCCGTCTTGGAATGATCTAATGTCATTCATTGAATCATTGCTTTGCTAGGTGTCTGGACTAAGTTTTGGTGTTTGTTGCAGGCAATTGATCACATTATTAACTCTGCTGCAAAATCGAACTACATGTCTGCCGGTCAGATATCTGTACCTATTGTGTTTAGAGGACCAAATGGCGCTGCTGCTGGAGTTGGTGCCCAACATTCGCATGTACGTTTTCTGCTTTGTCATGCAGGGGATTTGTAATCCTGAGAGTGTTTAGCATTAGAGTATTGTCTGTACTACTTCACACTAGTTGGTTACTTGAGTCATTGCCATTGGACCTGAAAGGAAAACTTAAGTAACTCAAAAACAAACTGCTTTACCTAAGCCAAAGCAAATGTGTAATGCCACATTTGGATCTCTTTCCCTTTTTCGGGGTAAGATCCAATGGGCCCATCTTAGAAGAAACTTCAACCCCAGGCCATAGGTTAGGTCACCACTCCACTCAACCCAATGCCCTTACCATGTTTGAACCCCCAACCTCTTCTATGGAAGTGTCCGGGTGGTGCCCCTTGCCCACTAGGAATTTAAATAGATCTATCGCTGACTGGTTTCACAATGTGAGATTTTCGAAATGGTGGTTTAGTAACTTCACTTCGTTCATGTGTCATGATATTCTGAAATACTTTCACCCATTTAAAACTGCACACTCCCTTTTTTGTTTTTTAAGTGTTACGCAGCGTGGTATAGCTCATGTCCAGGATTGAAGGTACTGGCTCCATACTCATCAGAAGATGCTCGAGGCCTACTAAAAGCTGCTATAAGGGATCCGGACCCCGTTGTTTTCCTTGAAAATGAGTTGCTGTAAGTACTTTAGGGGAATTATGATTTATTAATTTAGTTTGCTTCGAAGACTAATGGTGCAGATATGACGTTTGCTCACAGATATGGTGAGTCCTTCCCTGTTTCAGCAGAAGTTCTTGATTCTAGCTTCTGTCTTCCAATAGGGAAAGCTAAGGTAGTTCCTTTTTTCCATCATCATTATTTCTCTTTTCATCATCAATTGTAGTCTCCCTAACTTCCAAATTATTGACAGATAGAACGTGAAGGGAAAGATGTTACTATCACTGCTTTCTCGAAGATGGTTGGTTTTTCTCTCAAGGTTTGTCTTTTTTTCTTCTAGTTGTGCAAGGGCCTATTTGTGATAAGCTATATTTTTTTTTTCAGTTAAGCAAGCGATTTTTGGACCAAAAGGAAAACCTAAATCACAGTTTATTTGTTGAACTGGCGCCTCTTTTTCATGATACTGAAATCTAGCTATATGCATGGGATCAAGAAATGCACCTTTTGATAGGGACGGTGAGAAAATGTGTCGGAAACGTTGCTGAAGTTGCCCATATGCATGCTTTCGGCTACAACTCTGCATCCATGCACGTGTTTTTTCTCATGAGCTAACAACCTTTTTACTTTATGGAGTGGATACAGCGTGCATGAAGAATGTGAAGGGAATCAATTATACTTTCATTTTTCCAACTTAACTCATTGGTCACAGACCCTGAGTCTGCCTTTCCTTGCATTTCACACGCATTAAAATTACACATTTCATAATTCACTTCTGGTAGATCTGCCTTCCTTTCTTATCCTTGTTCTAAAATGTAATTGTGGTTGGAAGGCATAATTAATTTCTAGAATTAATTGACGTTAGGTCATTTCTACCCATGTGTCATCTTATCATTCGTAGATTCAAAATTGTTTGTTTTCTCTGTATTCATTTCTCCCAGTTTTTCAAGTGCAGAATCTTATCCCTTCCTTGGCTCTTTCTCTTCTGAAAAGGTGTTTATCAATTAATTGATAGCTTTTTCCATTTTCTGACATGGAACTCTTTCAATTATATCATCTTCAGGCTGCTGAAATTCTTGCAAAGGAAGGAATTAGTGCTGAGGTACACATGGCAATCATACTTTGCTCCTTGGATTGAAAGGCCGAGTCTAGAAGTATCCTGCTTTCGATAGCAAATTCTAATTCCTCTCCTTTTTCATAAAGGTTATAAATCTGCGCTCGATTCGTCCACTTGATAGATCTACAATCAGTGCTTCTGTCAGGAAAACCAACAGACTCGTAACGGTGGAAGAAGGATTTCCTCAACATGGTGTTGGCGCTGAGATTTGGTTAGCTTCTTTTTACTTGCACACAATTTCTCATCTGTGTTATTCCTTTCTTCTTTGGCAGGTGAGTTTGACACTGTATGTTACTTTTTTTGACAGTGCATCTGTTGTTGAGGATAGTTTTGAGTATCTTGATGCTCCTGTTGAGAGGATTACAGGATCAGATGTTCCCACGCCCTACGCTGCAAACCTTGAGAGGATGGCTTTCCCACAGGTTTTTGGCTCAAAACCTCTGTGCTTTTGCTTTCGGATAGTACGTGAGCATGTTTTAGGTTGTTGGTCATCTGGGATGGGAAATGAAAGCAAATGGTTAGGAGTCTAGTATTGGTTTATCTTCCATGACTGTGTATACAGCCTTTCTTTATAGTGGTGGAACCAGGTTATTTTATACAAGGGGTGCCAGTTTTTAAAAGATCAATTATGAGAGTGCAATACAATTCAAGATTAACATTCTACAAGAATAATTTTAGTTTTTTCACATGTATTATTATTTGTATTTTGAAGATAAAGAAAAAGCCGAACTTGTTGGAGCAAAACCCAAGTCACAACCTGATATAGGTTTTCTTTCTATGTTAAATTGGGTTTGATGCTTGTAGGGGAGATGTCAATATAGCAAAATTTTGCTACTATGTTAAGTTTTGTAGGATATGTGGTAGTGATAGGGATTTTTTTACGTGACAAAAAAAAAAAATGTGGTACTAATAGCAAAGAAGGGGGTGCCACCCTAAATTATAAGTGAATTTATGGTTGTGGGTATGGTCGATGGCCTATTGGACCCCTGAAGGTGATCCGAAATATCCACGAGATGTTGAAGGTTCAGGGTGCCGAAGGTGGAGGAGAGAGCCCAAGGCAGATCCGAGAGAGAGAGAGAGAGAGAGAGTGGCAGTAGTGACCAAGAGATCCAATTGAATATGGTGGAGTGGATGGTTAAGATATAAGTGAATGGTTTATGGTGGTTAAGTGTCCATATATATAGGAGGTGTGTCCCCTGAGAGTCGCTTGGTGTAAGGATATGTGGCGATCCTCCAATAGTTCCTGAACTGAAGGCTGACGTCTGGCGTCAGAGTGGTCAGACCATGATAGCTACATATCAGAGGTCGAAGGTTTTGGGGAGCTGAAGCCTGCAGGCGAGGGCCACATGGAGCCCCTCAATGGTTGGACAGAAGGGGGTGCGAGGTCTCTCAGGCTGAGGCTAGTTTTATATGGCGTTTTGTATCACGTGGCCTCTGGGGCCAGCATTAGTGCAGGTGGTAGGTGGGATAGTGATGTATTGGTCTGAGGTTTCCATAAGGTGCAGACTTGCAGAGGGTAGGTATGATACAGATCCAAGAAAGCTCGACCTTCGGTCAGTAAATCTGCCTCTCTCTGTAAGACTGGTCTGAGGTAATATGGGGTTTAGGCCTCGGATGATCCCTTGAGCTCAAGTCTCCATTCCACATTCCTCCTTCGGTGCCAAGCGACTTGGGCCCTGCCTCCAGGCCTAGCGTATGCCACTGACCTTGGGAGTGGGTCACCTTCAGACCAGC
Organism: Gaultheria prostrata; assembly: GCA_036023075.1. Lineage (NCBI taxonomy): Eukaryota > Viridiplantae > Streptophyta > Magnoliopsida > Ericales > Ericaceae > Gaultheria > Gaultheria prostrata. The sequence continues at coordinate 29,455 of JAXBDA010002692.1, read as the reverse complement.
CTTATTTGGCCAGATGACCTTTGTTCCTGAGGTCACTGCTGCCTCCTTCAGGCCTTAGCCTTAGTACTAGATGCCATGTACCTACAATGGTCTGTATCGGTTTGCGAAAGCCACTTCTAGAAAAAACTGTCTAATATTCCTGCATGAGTTTCAATGACGTGTTAAATTTCCAAGGAAATTAGATGGAACACCATCAAAATGTCGTATTTGAACTTTGAAAGAAAGATCCTTCAGCTCCTCCTGAATCGCTCACCTTCCTTTTGCAAAATTACATTTTCATAATTTTACATTTACATTTGAAAGAATGTTCAGTTGATGCATTCTACTAAATTTTCTTGGAACGCTAAATTTTTCTGGTTTGGGTTGTCTTTGAACAGATTGAAGACATTGTACGTGCCGCAAAGAGAGCCTGCTACAGATCGGTTCCAAGGGCTGCAGTTGCTTAATTTTGCTGAATTATCTTGTTTTTCTCTCAGCATTCCTCTCTCTCTCTCTCTCTCTCTCTCTCTCTCTCTCTCTCTCTCTCTCTCTCTCTCTCCTTTAGAAAATGAATCTTGTCTATTTTCAAGTTCATACAATTATCCAGTTTTGGTTAGAAAAGTCGGCCTAATCCTTGAAAAGGGCGGATTGGAATGTTTAGTTTCACCGAGAAACTTTTAAATAAATGCTTGTGCGCAGGTAAATAGGTTTTGTAACCTTTCTTTTACAAATCATCGGAAGTGTCTTCTTTGTAAGCTGAATGGATTACACAATGTGAAGGTTGAAAGATGCTAAGATACTTTTAACTTCGAGCTTAATGACTGCTTGGATTTCATTTGTTCACTTAACATTCCAGGCCTGTATGGTAGTGATGCGGTTCGTCCTCCGCTACAGTATGATTTGGTCAGCTAGAAGCTTAATGGCCACTAGATGGGTATTCAGAGTGTTGAAATCATTAGGTTAGAAGGTTATAGTAAGTTAGTAGATGCCGAGATTCAACCTCGAGACTTCGGCGAACTTGAAACAAGTTCAAAACCAACTGGGTCAGCTTGCCAATTTCCCACACCTCGTTATTATTTGCTTCTATTGCTTTGTAGTGGTCTCTATGGACAATTTTGCGTCCCAAGTTGGTGGCCCATTCCTTTATAGTTGCTTGTGCATTAGAGTATTAATTACTTTTTAATAACTCAGTTGTGTTTTGAATTTACGCACATTTCGATTAAGTTCTTTCTTTATAATTGTGTTTTTGGCAACTCGGGGATCCTAATAAACGTATGCGCATCTTGATTATTTCCTGGTTTACAAAACATTCTCATCCACAAGTTCAAGATCTTGAATACAATTTTCTTGTCCACTCACTGGTCCTCATTTTCTTCATTCAAATTTTAGGTACAAAAACAAATAAAACAGTTTATATTCTGCTCTGCACTGCAGTATGCGTGTGCGTCATCTTCTAATTTGGCTCTCTGCCCAAAGACAATATACTAGTTGTACATACCAAGTCATAGAAATCAGGCCTCTTGCTAATTCTTTTTATTTTTGGTAATCTGATGTCCGAGTCAGATTACGCGCATCTCAACTAATTCCGGGGCCCCGAAAGTAAGTGGCCTTAAGATTTTAGATGAGAGCAAATCTTTAAGTCTCAAGACAAGATCCCTTTGCCAAACTCTAAGGTTCAGGCCTCTTGCTAATTACTCCCTCCGTCCTAATTTTTTGGGCCAATTTCTTTTTTTGGAAAGCTTAAAAAGTTCTCGATATTTTTTAATTTTATTTTTTATATTCAATATGGATTTTGTTTGATAGATCTCAATTAATTTTGTTAAACAAAAATATCGAAATCATAAAAACTATTATAGATTATGAGATATAGATAATTTTTTGAAATGTTTAAAAATATAAACAGACCCAATAAATTAGGACAAAAAGAGTAACTTCTAGTGACAAATTATTCCATAATGTTCACGTAAGTCAAATGAACAAATTTCCCTTGGCCCTAGTGGGCCTAAATGAGGACTTTTTCTAGTATAAATTTGTACGGGTGGCTTTGAATGCCGACAATGATCCCTCCCTCGGCAGAATTGAAAGCTTAATTTGCACGGTAATATCACATAATACTACGTAATATTGTACTACCAATAAGGAAATACATTCTCTCCGGTTCATATTTTAGACGGGAAAAAACAGTTATGAATGAGCTTATTTATTTGCTGCAATTAATGATTTGGATGTACTTTTAAGAGTTTTTGAATAAATTCAAAATGGGAAATGCTAACGGGTATAATATTGCGTTTGTTAAGTGTACAAAAGGTATACTTATGTGTCCCATTTGTACTTTAAAATACGTTTTTATGTGTACTTCAAAGTACATGTGTATTTTAAAAATATATATTTTACAGTACAAGTGAGACCTATTAAATGTACTTTTTTGCATCCTTAACCGGCGCAATGGTGCGCCCATTAGCAAGATCCATCCAAAATATTAAACCGGTTCAGATTTGGGTTGAGAAAATTTTGTGTGCGAATAGGGTACCACATGATGCCCCTTGGTACATTTGGGCCGTCCAAAAGTGTGTTGGACGGTCCACATTTTGAGAGAGAAACATGAGAGAGGAAGAGGAGAGAGTGATCAAAGGAGCGAGAGTATTGTAATTCGGACCATCTAACACACTTTTGAATAATCTGGATGTGGCGAAGGAGCAACATGTCGGATGCTACACTCTCGGCACCTTGAAATTTTCTTGTTTCCTCTAATCAAAATTAAGGACCGGAGAGAATCAGAATCCTACTACTAATAAATACTCATCCATCCACACACGCCACAATCGAATTGGCTTAAAAGTGATAAAAGAGAGACAGAGGCTGAACAATGTCAAAAGAGCGAGAGAGAAGCGCTGTGCACGCGTCCTGTAAATCATAAGCAATCAAGAGAGAGAGAGAGAGAGAGTTCCAAACACGTCTCTGCAGCCTTTGTAAGAGAGAACGTGGAGCATTTTAACTACAACACTTGCACCACATCACTTTTTTTTATTTAATGCATTTTACTATTCTCCGTCCATTTTTAAATGTGTTGTATGAAAATTGTAACACCTACGAAAATAAAATTTTCGAAGTATGAAGGGAATGGGAAGGCTACTGTGGCTTAATGGTTGTGCAAAATGGGTATCGTTCTGAGCTAAAGAATTTGATATGAGCTGTTCAATATTTAGGGCCTGATGCGTAGAGTAGGGGGTGTTCCGCTAAGAGAGTTTTTTGAATTTTTGGCTTTTCACGACTTTGTAGGAATAAATTGGCTTTCTAATTTTTTTGAGTTAACGGAATAGAACCTAAAACTATAAAAAGTCAAGACAATGAGATCACATTTTTGGGCTCAAGATAATGCCCGTTTTTTAACGACCCTTTGGTTCAATATGAAGATCAAAGTAATCTCTTTGAAATTACTTAGCTTAAGTTCAACAATTACCCAAAATAAATTTTCCCCATTTAATAAATTTTTCGAATGAAAATAAACAGGTAGCCCATCAAGAAAATATGAATTCGTATTTACCCTATTGAATTCGTATTTACGAAGGAAAAATCGGAACTAACTCCTGGAAGAAAGCTTAGAAATACATCCCATCAAATTTTGGTAAATTATGACTAGTCTTTAAACAGGCTTAAACTTGCTAATGCATAGTCAACCTCCAAAACATTGAATTTCCTAACTCCGTTGAACTAATCCGACAATTTAATTTCATGACCTAAAATGGCTTAGGAACATTAAATTTATTTCTATTTACTTTCATTCTACTCCATAAAACGTTTTACTAGTTTTTACGCCATTCGAGTCTAATTGGTTATCTCGTTAGATTATTTCAAGTTTGAATTTGAACGTAATTGTGTCCGAATCCAAACCTAAAATAAAGAAATACTACGCAAATCCGGCTGTGCAAACCAAACGGCCTTCGGTCATCCTTTACTCTACCTATATTTTTTTGTTGGATTTTTAATTTGTGATTATTATCAAAGGTCAGGGTGTGCCACTGACTTGACTTTTTTTATTTTTCAGTTTTTTTATATGAGAACTCAAAATACGCGTTGACTTTTTGTGATTTTTTACGTGATGAATTATAAAGGAGTGACCTATCTCAAAAAATACAATAAGCTCATTTTTTATTTTTTGAATCAGTGGAACGGGACAGCTATTGTCAATAAACACACTTTTTGAGTGATAGAGATGTTAGAAAACTATGAACCGCAACTTGCAATTTTGGAGCCCGTGGTTTTCACGAGTGCAAGCACATCTCAACCAAGAAAATTCTGGCAACCAAAATGACCCATCTAGATGATGCAATATATATATAGTTATTCACCAGACAAAGTTACAACCTCCATTGTAGAGAGAGAAAGTGAACAAGAAAAACAGGTGAAATATGAGAAATAGCTCAAGGACCGCTTAAACCATAGAGGAAAAATCGAAAACTTAGAGAGGAGAACTAGAGAAACAAATTGGGTTTTCTTTTTCGGTTCATCCTATTATTCTCTTGAGCGTTGGGTATCTTTGGATCTGTTCTCTGGTGGGTATCCGATTTTTTCCATCTATAGTCTTTGAATTTTTCTTAGCTTTTTTGATTGCATCGATATGGGTCCTTGTGTATCTGGCTTTTGTATATTTATTGGGTTTTTTTTGTGTGTGTGTGTGTGTGTGTGTGTGTGTGTGTATTTCTGAGCTTGGACGATTGTAGTTCCTTTTTCATCTCCTCAGTTTTTTTTTTCTCAATTACTAATTAAAATAAATGTAGTGATGTGGTGTAAATAGGTGTATTTGGATACGAAGTGTTGCTTTCTGGCTTCAAACATTAGAGAACTGTTGTTATCTTAAATCAAGGCTTTGGGTTGTTTACTCGAGTTCTTTTTTTTTTTTTGCTTAATTTGGTCTTCGATGATGCAATTTGAGAATATCAAAAAAAAAAAAAAATTGTCAAAAATTGTGCATTTTTGGGCTGCCAAACGGAAAATTGATGAAATTCTGATACGGAGACTTGTACAGTACTGATTTTGATGCGATGTAGAGGTGAGATATGAGGTAGTTCTGACTGTGTTGCCATTTGGTTTTCTAAGTTTTTATTTTTCTTTCCCTTTTCTGTTTCTTGCCTCAGTTCCATTTAATCTGCTTATTGATTCTCGATTTTGTGAACGAAGTACTTTGAAATAATTCAGTCAAAATGAGATTCTGGTGTTCACACGGAAAAAAAATCCTGCACTGTATTCTTCTGATCGGCAGAAAACCCTGCTTTATTTCTCTGTTGTTTGGGTTTTGTTACGTCTTTTGCGGCATTTCGTTGTTTCAATGTTTTAAATAGGTTTTGGGTGTGTACAATTGGCCAATGACATTGTAGACAATGTGCTGGTTGTATTTGGTGTATCGGAGAATTCTAAAAATGGAAATCCTGCCTTAGAACTCTTAGTTATTGTTGTTCTTGCTGCATCTCAGGTCTGCGCCTAGTTCAAAACAGTACAGAAGATAAGCAGAATCCCTCCCCTCCATCCCTTTCTGGTTTGCAATGTCAGTTTTTTCATAATTAGTAAAATGAAAGCTAATTGAGATGTGAGAGTACATTTTGTGTATGCAAGTGCTTTTAGTTCGCATTTTGGTGGATATGATGCTATGACTTGGAATTATAGGCAAATGAGTTTCTAAACTCTCTTCATATTCTCCTCTCTTGAACAGACAAAAGCACTTATTTGCCGTATCATATGAATCTCAGTTTTGCCCCTTGTTTGTCAGCATAAACCATGAAGTAGTGGATTCATATTACTTGCTGTTGTGGAGGTATAATCCTTCAGAGAAAGTTAACCACATAAATAACTAGATATGTTGATGTCAGAAATATGGTGAAAATTGGTGGCATAGAGGTGGGAAAGTACATATTGTGAGAATGTGCTTTTATTTTGGTTAATAGGAAGCCTAAAATTTGGATTGCAAGGAAAATGATTGTCTATATCTCCATATTCTTTTCTCATTACGGGTAAAAGAACTAAAGAAGTGACTTTTTGTATATCTCAGGTTTGGGCCTTGGTTTATAGAATAAACCATGAAGCAGCGTGTTCATATTTCTTGCTGGCGTGGAGGCAACACTCTTTCTGCTATCGGTGCTTGTTTGATTTCTGGTTTATGTTTGTACAAGGCAGCTCGTGGTGGATTGAGGATCCATTTAAATGATCGATAGCTGCAACCTGTGAGGTAAAATTATGAGAGTCAGTTGGTTCTGTAATGTGCAACGATGGCAGGGTTTAGAGCTTGAAGGTCTATCTGCTTGTATGGCATTGGAGTGAACCACTCAAATTAGTAGTTATGTTGAGAAATTAGTGTCAGATATATATATTTTTTTACCCTTTTTCAGTCCTAAAAGTTTAGGGTTGGACCTAAAATTTGAAAACTGAGATTTAAACTAGAGCGAAGAAGTTGAAAGAGAAGAATCCTTAGACATTTGCAATAACTATATACGCAACATAAGTTATGGGTTTGCCTCAAGCTTCCTCAAGCAATGAGGCGGAGGAAATGATTCTATCACTGAGCACATTTGTGCAAACTCCACCTCGACTTGTAAGTTTGAGCAGCTGTGATTTGGGTGGAGTCCATGGAGGTCACCCTGGCAATCGAATCCCTTTGGATTTCCCACGCTCGTCTTCAAGAGAGCTCTCGAAGGATCCGGATGCTCTCAACTTACATAAAGATGGCGCAACCAACATGCATACGTTGAAAATTGGTTCCACAGAAAAGAATGGCTTCTTCAGTAGTAAAGGTGGTCGGAATGTGCATAGCCCGGTTTCAAGGATAGTGGGCTTTGAACCACGGGCATCGGATCCATTCGAGGGAAATGAACTAGATAGAAGTCTTTCTTCTAGTTTGGTTAGCAGCAATTGTAGTGAAACTGAGATAACTAGCTCACTAGCTAGAAAGCGGTTATTGTCGCCTTTGAATGGCATGCTTGTACCAGATCGATTTGATGGTGAATCACTTGATATCGGCAGCTCCATTAGAACAAGTGATTCCCAGTATGTTTCTGTTCTTCAAGAGCATAAAAAAGCTAATATGGGCCATTCGACCTATTTTAGTCCTTCGATATGGTCCAATGATAGTTTCTTCACTGATGGCCCTTTGCTTGATAAGGACTCAAAGGCTTTCACTATATCTCCTCCTTCACCTGTGTTTACTTGGATTCATGAAACAACTAAAGTTAAGTACCAAAAGGGCGAAATAGCCATACCACCGAAAAAGTCCTCCTCTCCACTTTCTTTGTCTCCTCTCGGTCCAAAGTTCTTTGGAGGAATGAAAACTTCAGGAGGGTTTGGGGCTACGACAAGGGAGTTAGATGACAACTACTTGACCTTAAAGGATATGGAACAATCTCTTGATGGTACTATCTCTGGCATTTTCCTCTCCCAGAAGGAAGAGGATTGTAGAACGGCAAGCAGATCATTTCCAGATGTTGATCTTCTGCGGAAAAGCTTTGACCAATTCACCCCTGACAGTACCTATGAAATTGATGGGCACTGGGGTCAGGATTCAATTAGTACTCCTCAAGGCACAAAGTTTGTCAGATCATTGAGTGGGGCACCTGTTAGAAGGTCCTTGGTTGGTTCATTTGAGGAGTCCTTGTTATCTGGTCGTTTATCGTCTGTAGTAGCCTGTCAGGTTAGTGCACGTTTATATAAATCCTATATGCCTATGGTTATATTCACTCTGTCCCTTCAACTTTCAGTTTAGTTCAACATGTGTTATGCTTTATAATTCCTTTACAATTCGTGGTACAGAAAATTGATGGTTTCCTGGCGATTCTTAATGTTACCGGAGGAAATTTCTCGCCACATCCTCAAAAGCTTCCATTTGCAGTTACCAGTATGGATGGAGATAATTACCGGTTATATTATTCGTCTATAGATCTTGCAGGAAATTTGCCGTCAAATCGGTATAGAGGACCTAAAATGAAAAGGAGTCTTAGCATTGATTACTCTCGAGCAGAAAAGAGCCGCCTGCGGGTACCTATTAAAGGGTGCATACAGCTGGTACTTCACTCCCTCCCCTCCGCATCCCCCAAAATCAGAATTTTGTCTTCCCTTTTATTGCTCTAGAACAATCCATTGAGTTATGTTTGATCATGCAGCATTGAAAATGATATTGTACAATTGCTATTTTAGGAGGCAAATTAGTACCTATGGTGGCTTGTCCAACATAAGGCTTATGGTTTATCTCATTACTTTAGATAATCTTGTTCTGCAGTAGGAATTTGTGATTAGCAGAATATTGAGAAACTGTAAGAGTTGAGAGTCTGAGACATAGTCAAAACCTTCAGGATTGAGACATTATCTGTCTATCAAACCCTTAATCCTTCAACAGTTTATGGACGAATTTGAACTTGGGGGATGATAGACACTCATCAGTATGGAAGAAGAGAGATCATTACCTGGGCATGAAATTTGTAAGTTGTAACCCACATCTTTTTTTATTCTGTTACTTCATGTGGATGCATCATATTTGGTTCTGAAAAGCTACTTCAGCTTTTGCCACAAGAATTGCAAGGAAAAGTGGATATTGCTCCTGTCAGGTAAAGGTTTCCTATGGTGATTGCAAAACAAAAGAACTGTGAAATGGGAGTTGATGCTTGAAATTGTTGCTGACGTGGTAAAAAAGAGCTAAAATAGGAGTGGAAGTGCTTGATTACTTTTCCAACCTAATATGATCATGTTCCATCTCAGACAACTCTTACACAAAAGCTTGTACATTGATTGAGAGCATATCGGTCAATGTTTTTAGTGTAATGTGCGTATGTTTTTCTTGCGATTACTCTTGCTCCAAGTTATTCTGCGTGGCAAGTTACCTAGTAGCCATATTTCTTAGCATGGCCTTTTGTACTAAGAGAGATTTGTTTTCACTAGGTTAGACTAACATAGTGAATTGCTTTTGGCAGGTTCTCAGTAATCCAGAGAAGACACCTATTCATACTTTCTTTTGTAAATATGATTTGACCGATATGCCAGCTGGCACCAAGGTGAGTTACTGTGGAACCTTTCAAAATCTTTTAATTTCCGTCAACTTGGACCATAAAGTAGTGTTACCATATTATATCTGCATTTTAATATGGCTGATTGCACAAAGAGTCAGCTAACTTACATGAGATACAACTTACCAGTGTTTTTTTTGGTATGTTGCGTTAATTTTGGTCTGTGTTGGACACATCTGCTCACATACACAACAATGGAAGAGAGATAAGGATTGTACTATGTACAATGTAAGCAAGTAAATTGAGTGAATGCTTGACTGAAGCATGGTGGGGTAAGAGCTGCAATTGGCTGAGGTCATCATCAGCTTTAGTGCATTATGCTATTTCAGCTGTGAGAGGAACAATAACGGGTAATGAAATAAACTTGAACTATTCTTTGAATTGAGAAGGCGCATTCTTGGCCCAGCTCCGACCCAACTTTTGGTCTTAAGATGAGGGCTTAAGTCTTAACATAGACCTAACTTGGTATGGTTTCAAGGTGCTTAGTTGTCTAGACGGACAAACTCTGTATTCAGTGTGAACTGTGGAGCCTGATGTTAATGCACTCTGAGGCACTTGTGCCGCGAACCAACCCCCCCGGCAAAGTTTCGTAAGGGTACTTTTAGCGTTTCCACTTTCCACTGACCCTAACCCTGTATTATTTCATAGGGAGACTCCACTTTGACTACTATATTGTCGTTCATCTTAATGAAACATCCACAACCGTCGTGGGTGTAGCCCCTAGCTCACTTTCCTTTTTTCCTTTTGGGCATGGTTCAGCCTTCCTAGTTCTGTGTCTTTACACGGCATCTCTGAACAGATGAGCAAAGTCAATAGAGGTCCATAAGAGGGGACCCTGATTTGTCCTTATAAAGGATGAATGGCAACTGGGGACCTAGAGTTTTCATCTCACTTTTCTTCACTTTTTCTTGTTATTGCCGCTTTTTGAAATTCTTGTACTTTCTGTTTACTCTGCATTCAAATTGGACAGACATTCCTGCGCCAAAAGATTACTCTAGCTTCTTCTGCTCCAGCTTGTGTAGTGGATAACGGAGGACACAAAGATCCCGAGATGAAAAGCGACGTCAACAACTGCAAGGGGTCACCTAATTCAAATGGTATTGTACATACCATGGGAATGGAAATGATGGAAACTGAAAGCCTTAGCTCCACTGAAGGAGGAATAGGTTCCTTGCCCTCAAATTTAAGTGGATTTACAAGTAGCGGTTTCAAGAAGACAGCAGCAGACAACAGTGCATCTAATACAGATAGGTCTGAAACCAAATTCCTACATAGTGCTACAAAGATCAACGGGAATAGTATGGGTTCTGGAGTTTTGCGTTATGCACTTCATCTCCGTTTTTTATGCCCTCTCTCTAAGAAATCTTCAAGGACAGTGCAAAGCTGCAAATCTGCTCTTTCTGCACCGTCAATAAGCGATTTGGAGGCTCAAGGCGAACGGCGTTTCTATTTGTATAATGATATGAGGGTGGTCTTCCCTCAACGCCACTCGGATGCTGATGAGGGCAAGGCAAGTTTCAATACTTAACGATGTCAATTAAAGTGTACGACTATTTGCATGTTTCGTGGTACGATTTGGCCAAGTATTTTCTACCTATGTGACTGGCTACCTAACTTTGTTTACATTCGAAACTTCACTCGTGAATTTGGGGTCAGTTACTTTCAAATTTAGTAAACTATTGAGTCATGATTTGAGCATTCAAGGGCTTACCACACACATATGGCCGTAGGATTTTCCCCCCAGAGTTATGACCGTAAAAAACTTGCAGTAGTTAAGTGCAAATTTCTTGCTTACTGGTTTGAACTAAGCTCTCTCGTACAAAATGCTGATTTATCTCGTCATTTTTTTGCATGCATTTTTCTAAACGTATAAACTACTCTTGTTGGACGCTTGCACTGAGACATGGAAATGACAATTTGTTGGACAGGACTATGAAATCGTATTTTGTTTTCTAAATCTATCATTAGGTATGCCATGAACTCCTATATTATACATGAAATTCAAAAAAGCACATTCTAAACAGCAATACAGGATTTATCCCACAGTTGGACACAAATCGTTGTTGGCACTCGTACTTGAGTCGATGTAACACATATTTGGTCAGAACATCAAATCGCATTTTGAAAGATTTACTGCTGGAAGCAATTTCCAACTTTCTTTTTCTTTTTCTTTTTTTGGTGCTGAATTTAACTAAACTATTGTCTAATGTGTAATGCTCTTTGGTTTGGCAGTTAAATGTGGAATATCATTACCCATCTGATCCCAAATACTTCGACATCAGCCACTAAGAGGTCATGGATCATCTCATTTTCTTATTATCAGGTTCTTCGGTACATAATTTGTACAGGGTTTTTCACTTTGCATTTTATAATCAAATGGGGAAGCACCCCATTTTCACCTGTAAAGATTACATTCTCAATAAGGAAATCATTGATTTAGTTGTTGTCATGACTCATGACCTTACAGTATGTATGTTCATATTAGGGCATGAAGCCCTACCAGTTTGGCTTCAGTCTGTTTCAGTTTTGGCTTCAATAGCTGCTGCTCACGACCTCAACTTATCAATTATTGCCCTGCTGGTCGATTGGTTGTCGATTTCTAAGCCTAGGAATTAGGAAGTCCAAGACGCCCCCTAGTTGAAATGGAATGCAATTGGTTAGGATTGAATGGAGTTTGGGTCAACTAAAAACTTAAACAAGGTTCAATTAGTGAATTGGTTAGGATTTGGTTGGGATGCAACTAGAATTAGGCTAATTTGGGACAAATGCCAAGGATTATGGAAGTACAAACATATCTCCCCTTTCTAAGGAAAAGTAAGTTTGAAAAATTTCACACATTATTCTTTAAAATAAATACACAATACACACACACACACAAATGCTACAGACACTAGTTAGTATACAAATTATTACACTAAATGGGCAGGTGATACTCTTTTAGTTGATGAGTTTATCCATATATTCAATACTGCATTGATGTGGTATTGTCATGTGCGCATTTAATGTAAGAGTTTGTATTCTAGTTAGTGCTTGTAGCATTGCTCATGTATATATGTAAAGTAGGAGGTGGTTCCTACTTCTCTTATTTCTTCCAAGTTTTTACATAAAAATAAATAAAGAAATGAAGGCACAAAAAAAAATGTAAGGTAAGGGCCTACTTTTAATATTTGTCTTTTAATTAGAGGTTGAAAGTGAATTATCAAATACGAATAAATCAAGGGCTAAAACTCAAGTACTTAAAAACATACATAAAATTTAGCGTTCTAGGTTAAAAATAAATTTATTAATTTAAATGTATTGCAAAACTGGTGATATTTTGTATCCTCGAGATATATGCATCAGAGCACGCCCAGATGACGTTCGTACATCTTCAATTTCTTAGGACCACTGGGAGCCTTACTAATTTTGGATCTAACTTTTCCCCCGTTCCATATCAATAGTCCATTATCACTACTACGAAACTCTAAAGAAAATGTCTGTAGTTTTCAATCTATAAAATTTTGTATATGCAATACAAATCTTATTTAATAGATTTTAATTAGTTCTATTATATAAAAAAAATAAAATTATTTAAAACATCCTAAAAGTGAGATATAAAAGATTTTGTAAGTGGCACATATATCAAAAGTGGACCATTATTGAAACGAAGTGAGTACTATAATTTGAGAATCTTATAAGCTAAGGACATGAATCATAGGCCAAAACTAGATTCCTAAAAGTATAAACTTTAATATGAATACCTTACAACGTAGCTTGAATTCAACTTCCAAGAGCTAAGGAAAACTTAAGCTAAATTCTACATAGAGAGTGGAATTAACTGAATAATCCAAAAATATCCGATTACATTCCTGTTTATAGCATCCTAAAATATCTAGAAAAAATCCTAGGAAAAAGGTCATTTTTGGTGTGCTGACTGACTGGCTGGCTGGCTGCAGTTGTACCGGTACATGGTTTTGGTGTACCAGTACAGAACCTTGTAGCAGTTTGGTTCTTTTGTTCCAGTATTGCTCTTTTATGGCTCGAGGCCTTCCTTGCACACTTCAACATATCTTCCAAATGGTCTATTTCTATTAGGACTCGTCAAGGAACCTCCATAGTACTTCGGAACCTCGTACTCACGAGTCCCGGGGAGCTATTAACGCTCTCGGATATGCTTTTTGAACTTCAAATTACTTGAAAACACTACAATGACAATCATACCTAGCACGCAATATAAAAAAAAAAAAAAGCAACAAAGTATACCCAAACAAACATGATAAAAGGAAGGTATTAAGCCACGAGATTTTACGACATTCATTGCTTAACAGCTACTCATAGACCTAAAAATATTCATAAATTGGAGCACTAAAAATATTCTAATTTTTTTTTTTTGTGTGTGTGTGTGTATGGGAGAGTATAAGAAATTCATTTTGATAATAAGGATAAAGCACAAGAAAGAGACCCGGAGATGGCCAGAACAGAACGAAAGATCAAGACAATCAACCAAAAAAACGCCTACTCCCAATAGGATTGCAAAAGTAACTAAACGAGTACACATACATGAAGAAAACAACTCTAGCACCGGCGAAAGAAAAGAACCATTAGAGAATAACGAGGCAGATAAAGGATAATAGTACAGCACACGACGCTGCGATGCGCGAAAGACACGGGGATCATTGTAACTACCCTCAATGGAATGCGATCATTTGTGCTTGTGGCTTGCGTATTTTTTGAAAGCCTGAACACTATGGACATCGTCAAGGTCTTTGAGCCTTGTTTTTTGCCTAAGAGCCTTGCATTTGTTTGGAATAGCAATATGACGACCTCCTTTCTTAGCAATGCTATCCCTAGAAGCCTTGATTTGCATTGACCTGAGATACCTCAACATGTGGTTGGTTGAACGAGCCATATGATGACCTCCATCCTCAAGATCAGTCCCTAATAGTTTGTTCTTGTTTTTTACCATATACTATGATCTGTTACTGAGTTGACGGCTTTCAAAAAAAAAAAAAAAAAAAAGGAACTTCCGAAATACTTCCAAAGAGTGCTATTTTCTACTTCACTTTTCTTACCCCTCTCTGCTGTTACATTCTTGCACTCTGAAATCTGAGAAAAACTTGTGTTCGTGTAGGGTATGGCGTGGTGTCCGACCACGCATTCCCCTCTCTCTCCTCTTTCTCTCTTTGCAATCTGGACCGTCCAAACTTTTGGACGGTCGAGATGTGTGGTTGGGCACCACATGGCCATACTCTATACACACCCAAATTTTTCTCCTGAAATCTCGATGTACAGAAACGATTCACCTAGATACGCGTGGACTTGAGAGGCCTCACACCCTCAATAGCGATGGAGGTGTTCATTACAGTATCCTGGGAAAAGACATCATCGGAATCATTTTTCCTAAAAGCCATGATGTGCCTAGATATGAGGATCTTCACATTTGAACCCTGATGCACAAGATAAGCTTCTATGCTATTTGGAGGCTTCAGAATATAGGATGATTGGGGCAGTGTTTGTAAACCAACTAACATAAGAACATGTTCACAAACAAATACATTTGCTACCTCAACTATAGTGGAAGTGTCCAACACAATATCTTGGGAGTCATAATTCATAGGGTCCTTCGGAAGCTCGCTTTTGCCTCGAATCTCAACGGGTGAGATACTAGGGCGATGGAAAAAAATGAAAGGCCTCAATAATTGTAAGGGAAGACTGAAATTTCCAGTCAATGAGGAGGAAATCATGTCTTAATATGACTGGATATTTTCTCCTCAAAACCTTTTTGGAATTGGAATCTTGCTTATGGCCCCTATCCGACCAACCTCGTCTTTCTTGCACATGATTTCTTTACATTTGCCTCCCTGTTTGGTTCAATCACTTGCAGAGTTATGCCTTTTTCGTATCACGTCCCACCACGGAGAACTAACTTAGATCATTAACATTCGTAACTTGGGACCGCAAACACCATATGAATTTATAATTCGACCGAATAGAATTTAGAAATGGGCACATGCTGCATGCATCCCATTTTTGTGTATATTTGATGAGTCATTTTCCTTAGTTTAAACTTTTATTACTTGTTGGCTGCAGCACGTGGTCAAATGATCCCATTCATTTGCGTGTACAATACTACCTCCATTTAAAAAGAGAGTCGGCAGCAAAACGAGTACTTCAAAAATACTATTCCCTCCGTCCCTTTTATAGTGTGTATATTTTCATTTTGGGTGTCCCTTAATAAGTGTGTGTTTTGAAAAGTTAGTGGGTACATTTCCTATTTTGCCCTTAAAAATAGATTCCTTTTAAAAAAGTTAGTGGGTATTATTATATTGATAAAGGTAAGTAATGGAAAATAGATGTAAAAGTTGTAAAAGTTGATGCGAGAGAAAAATGGTTGGAATTCCCAGATAACACACTTAAAAAGGGACGGAGGGAGTATATATTTTTACCAAACAAAAAATGTAGTAACTGTTTTCACAAATTAGTAAATATCCGTGAATTCTTTCAATTTGTAAATAGATTTTAATTTTTTTAAAACAAAAAATGCTTTTTCTTTTTTAAGTCTTCGTTTTACAGACCAGAATCTCATTTTGGAACAGACAGTAATATTGTTGATTGGGGACCAAAATTGGTTTCCTGATCTGATTTGCATTCACAATCCTACTCCATTTTTTTCAGTTAATTGCCTATTTGCTTCTCCATCTTCGCACCAAACGAGTAGTCAAATTACCCATTATGAGCCGCATGATTGGATTGAGATTCATGTCTTTAGCCAGGAATTGAAATGGAGTGGAACGAGAGAGTTTTTCATGAGGAATGATTTTCTTAAATTAAATCAGTCCTTCTAGTTTATAAAAACGATTCCGATAAATGAAAGAAATAAATCTCGAAATACAAATTGGAAATTGTTCATTTTTTCAATTATGGTAGAACTTTATGTTCTTTTGATGAATACGTAACAATATGGAGGGGGTGAGTGACACAATGCCACCCCGGTTCCAAAAGAGAAATTTATTTCATGCAAATGTTGCAAAGATAGCAATTCTAAAAACAAATGGTTGGGATAATAAATAAATAAAAATCTTAATGAGTTTCATTTAAAGACCAAAAAATAGTGTTTTTTTTTGTTGGCATGGAAGAACAACATCATATACATAAATGGAGACATTACAAAGAAATAAAAACAACCCAAAGCAACAAGAGCTAAATAAGAATACATCTCGTATGAAGTGTTTATCACTTTTTAACAAAAAAAAAAAAAAACAAAGCGCAAGACAAAGCTCGATTTTACCTTTGACTTTTCTGTTTGTATTTTAAAGAATACTAACATTCAAAAAATAGTACTCCCTCCGTCCCTTTTTAAGTGATCCGCTTGGAAAACGTGTATTTTTGTGGACGTTAAAAAAGGCACCTCCGTAGAACATTTTCAATTTTTTTTTGCACCAAATTAAAGTACTCAATGAGCACTTTAATTTGGTATTAAAAAAAGTAAAAGATTTTATAGAGAAATATATTTTTTAGGGGTTTGAAATTACACATATTCCCATATGGATCATTTAAAAAGAGACGGATGGAATAATGGATTCCCATAGAAGAGCGCCACGCTCTATCTGATACCTGATTCCGCCACTGCCTCCGGCAGCCCCCAGTAGCTCTGTCCTTATTAATGACTATCTATTCATAGTTCCTTGTTTTTGACAGTGAAAGTACTTTCCTAAGTTGTCTTGTAGACGAGTGTCTCAACATACATAGCTTTGGGGAATGGAAGTATGAAAACCGACTAACTATTAGGTACTCCGGGAGCGCTGAATAAATACTCATGCAAACCCCCCTAACACAATCAAACATTTGATTATCAATAAAGAAATGGGTACCGATCCATTTTGTACTATCAAAAATGTATACAACGGTCTGTGGGACCCACTTTTAGTCCCACATAAATAATCCGAACCGTTCAATAATTTTAAAATAATTTTTTGAGAGTCCCTGGAAAAAATCAGCTATACCCAAGCTAATATAGGAATTTTTCGATCTGTTTAATATAGGAAGTTTGAGTGGTTGCGTGGATCGAGGTGAGTGATTAATGCCCAAGCTATACGGTTTTAAAAGCGTTTATCTATCAAATGTGAAAGTTATGTTTTCACCGTGAATTATTCTATGATATGAGCTCCATGGACTTGAAATGAAAGGTGGACACTTTTATTATCTGGTAATGACATCCCTTACGTCCCAACTTGCTAGGGGTTAGTGTTAAAAGACTAGCAAGATGTGTTTGTGTTAGTTGTGGGATAATGCGATAGACGTCTAGCTTATCCGCACCGGGAACGCTTGGTGATACGACGAATCATTGTGGGATGTGCATTACAAATTATATTGTGAATTGTGGATTCCTTTTGGAATATGTGAAGCTTGAATTGGATTACTTTAAAATCATGCTTTTATATGGTCCATGGGAAGCGTGTGGCTTGTGTAATAATCATTCATACGAGTTTTGGCTTATGTAAATGTTTTCCCCACCTTTCAGGCAACGACGAGTAGGAGTGTGACGTTGGATTCTTTTGTAGATGGGCTATACATATGGAGATGTAGATGTAGATGGGGAGTGTACTTTTTTTTTTTTTGGTACAACGGAAATTTCATAAAGCAACTACGGAAGAGTGGCAGAGTGCATCATAGGTGCATAAGTTAGATTACAGACCAGCATAAATGAAAACGAGAAGTAAAACATGGAAGGCTTGAAAGACATGGTACTAGTCAATGATCTGCCTAAGGTTGAGATTGTCTCTGATCATGTACTCCCTAATGGATCTGGGAGGGTCAGCAATCACAATTAGTTCTTCCTCTTGCTCAGCTCCAAGGTGGGCAAAGTGGTCTGCGCACTGATTTGCATTGTGGTAAGTGTGAGCAAGAGTGCTACCTGAGCGATTCAGAATGTAGTGGCCATCATTGATGATGTTTCCTTGGGGATGGTTTGGACTCGCTCCGTCGTTAAATAGGATGACAGCAGTTTGGGAATCGGATTCAATCTGAATGTTAGCCAGCCCGTGTTCCACTATGATTGTTAAGCCTCGGTATATACTCCAGATTTCAGTCTCCAAGCTCGAATTCGCCACCATGCTTCCATAGTATCCTAGAATCCAAACCCCTTGATCATCCCTGAATAAGCCTCCGAAGCCAGCTTTACCATTACTTTCATATCTGCACCCATCTGTATTCAATTTTGTGCTACCTGCAGTGGGGGGGATGCCAAAGAGTTAGACGATTGATAGGGCCAGGTGCGAGAGAGGACTTAAAAGCTTCCACTATTTCAACCGCATAGGAGATTAATATTTTGGAGCTTAGTGTAGCCACCGGATCAATGTTATCAAAACTTTTCCGGTTTCGGTCTTTCCAAATTTGCCAAAGGGTGGTACAGAAAAGGGTGCTCCAAGGTATTAAACTACCCATGTTAAGGACTTTTTTCTTTTGCAAATTATAAGAACACCAATCAATAGTGGAGCTTGCAGTTCGATCCCTCATAAACCGGCCCGAAGGGAAATTGTCCCAAATAACCGAGGCTTTGGGACATTCCCTAAAAAGATGGTTTAAGCTTTCAGGTGAGTTATTACATCATGGACATAGGTCTGAGGACGTAATTCCTCGCCTGGCACGAAGGAGATTTGTGGGAAGCTTATTATGGAAAATGAGCCAAATGAAAGATTTAAATTTTTGTGGCAGTTGAAGTTTCCATAGCCACTTCCACCCCTTCAAGTCTTACTCATCTTTATTTAGAAAATCATAGGCATTAGAAGCAGAGCAAATTCCTTCAGTAGAACCCACCCAAGTGGGATGGTCATTTGCGGGCAAAAAGAGGGGGAGATTGACAGCAAGAATATCGTCTTTGGTAGCATTATCAATGAGATGTTCTATGCAGCTCAAGGACCATTTTCCATCAACAATAATGTTAGCCACCTTAGAATTATTCAAAGTGTGCACCCCAAGGTGCTTCTCCGCCAAAGGAGTGGTACCACACCACCAATCATTCCATAAATCCACCGACATACCATTCCCAATGGACCACTTGATGCCAGTTTTTAAAATATTTCTGGTATGCATGATGCTACGCCAAATATAAGAAGCATTACGGTTACATGGCCAGGATTGTAGGAATGATGTTGAAGGTATTTGTCTCTTAGAGTTTTGGCCCAAAGACTGTCATCATTGTTATAAAGTTTCCAACCAAGCTTAGTTAAGAGCGCCATATTTTGAGTTTTGGCTTTCCTCAAACCTAAACCTCCACAATCCTTGTTTTTGCAAACTTTATGCCAGTTAACAAGGTGAATTTTCTTTTTATCTGGGGTATCACCCCAAAGAAAGTTTCTATTGATTCTATCAAGTTTCTCACAGACATTGGCAGGTAAATGCATAGTTTGCATTGTATAACTAGGAATGGTGGAGGAAGAGGCCTGAATAAGAGTGGCCCGACCTGCAAGCATGAGGGTGTTAGACTTCCATCCAGCAAGCCGAGATTGGACTTTTTCAACAATGCGCTTAAATGGTCTTTGCTGGCTCTCTTATGGAGCAAGGGAACCCCAAGGTAGGTGCCAAGATCATTCGTAAGTCCTATACCACAAATATTGCTCAGTCTACGGGCTTTATTACGAGGGATATTGGGCAAAATGAAAAGTTTAGATTTAGAAAGATTAACCGTTTGCCCAGAGACAATGCAAAATTCGTTAAGGACTTCCATAATAGCCTTGCAATTAGAATTATTGGCTTGCCCTGTAAAGACCCAGAATATTTTGATAAAGGCAATTCGAAAATAAAGTCATAGGTTTTTCATGGATTTGATAAATGAGTTGAAATGCGGGTTTAATGTGCAATACGTGTTAATTTTTGGCTTGTAGGTGGCACATTAGTAAATTAGGGGTGTGAGTGCAATTTGCACCATATGTAAGTATGGAGGAGGAGAAAAATTTCATTCTCCTCCCCCTTTTCAAAACAGTCGACTGCTCTCTCTCTCTCTCGCCCTCTCGGCTCTCTCCCTCTTCATCTCTCCCAAAATCAAACCCAAACTCAAGAAACCCTCATCAAATCACCTTAAACCATTCGTGTACTCGGTGTCTAGAAGCTTGAATCACGCACGGGAGCTCGGGAAAAGGGCTGATTTTTTTGGTAGAGTTCAAGGTTGGAAAAGCTAGGGTTTGTTGGGTTTTGCTCAAAACCCTTTTGAGGTAGGGAAATTTCTATCTTTACTAAGCATTCTCAAGTGCTTGTGTGTGGATTAAACTACAATTTGTTCTATCCCTTTGATTTTGCTTGAAAACCCATTTCTAGTCATTTTGGTTGGGGTTTGTGTTTGATCTTGCTCTTGAACGAATTTCCTCATGAACTTGTTGTTAAATAGTCCTAATGTTGCCCATTGTGTTGAAAAATTACTTGGGTTGTGTTGTTTTGAACCCCCACGAAAGCACCAAGAAAAGCTATCAAAAATCTGCTCGTAATGACTTTGTATCGATACACGATGGGCTGCCCAGAATTTGGTTCAGGTGTATCGATACACCCTCACTTTGTATCGATACAACTGGCCATTTTTGCCAGAATCAGGGTTTTGTGATTCCTTTTGATTTCTTCGGGCATTGGCTTGGTATAACCATACTCCGAACCTCGTTTCTTGTTCCGATACTTGTTCCAGACATATTCGCTTATATGATTTGAGATTTGTTAAGTTTCTATGATTGATTAACCTTATGTTTTACGCTATGTGTGTCTATTTGATCGAATTTGATGAGAATTGTGGATTGAACTAACATCGCGGGGCATGGGTGACACGATGACACGAACACATGGTTAATGTACTTAAAGATATTGAAAGTGAGAACGTGAAATGATTGATACGGGGTCGAAAGATAGCCCGGAATGATCTCGGTCCGTCCTATAGACGTGTCGCAAGGAATTACGCATTGGCCAAGGGGAAGATGATACGGGGCCTATATGGTAGCCCAGAATTGATACTCGGGCCGTCCTATGGACGCATCGCGAGGAATATTGATACTTGGGCCGTCCTATGGACGTGTCGCGAGGAAATTTTCTTAAAGGAATTGGTTAAATGAACGTGTGACACAAGGATATGACGAATTAGACACGAACGAAATGTTGGGTATGCGTTGGGCTCGTGTTGGATACTTTTGAGAAGAATCCCCTTAAGGTTGTAATCTCATGAGCTTTGATTTGATTTGTCTACCTCACTTAAAACTTTGGGCATTACTGTATAACTAAAACATTTTCATCATACACACTTGTACTTCATTATATTTAGTCTTGGTAGACTTTTTCCTACTGGGCTAGTGAGCTCACCCTAATCATTTCAGGTACACAGCACGGGCATGACTGGAGTGCGTGACACATGTATATTTTGAAAGCTAGCATGGAGAGTCATGACATCATCTTTTGAACTTATATATATATTTTTTAAGAGATGATCGTGTAACTCTATTTGACTCACTTCTTTTGACCCGGATTTGTAATAACAGTTAAACTAAAGTACTTATTTCATGGGTATGGGTACCCGGTTGATTTACGATATAACTATTTGACTTGGAAGATTTATCAAATTGTGACCGTGGACTTCTGACTATCCACGTGGATTTATCCTATATATTGCATGTTTATAAATTGAGGGCGTTACAATGATTTATAAAATTGAGGGCGTGACATGCCCAAAGATGATTAGGTCATTAGCAAAAAAAAGATGGGTAAGCTCATCAGAATCTTTAGAAATTTTAACACCCTTCCATATCCCCTCCCTGCACTTAATACCAATAAGGATAGAGAGTCTCTCCATGCAAAGAACGAAAAGGTAAGGGGATAGGGCCCTTGTCGAAGGCCACAGCCAGGGGAGAATTCATCAAGTTTTTCCCCATTCCAAAGAATAGAAGTGGTCACGTTAGTAACACAACTCATAATAAGGCTAGTCCACGAGGGGTTGAAGTTAAAGAAAACCAGAGTATCGAAAAGGAAATTCCAGGAGATTTTATCATAGGCTTTTTCCAAATCAATTTTCATCAAGATACCTCCTTTTTTTCCTTTCTTGTTACGGAGAGTGTGAAGCATCTCCTGGGTAATAATGATGTTATCATTAGTAGATCTTCCCGGGATGAAGCTACTTTGAAATGGGCCAATAATTTTGCACAAGAAAGGTCCGAGTCTAGCCACTATAATCTTGGTGATGATCTTATAACTAACATTAAACAAGCTTATGGGTTTAAAAAGCTTAATGTTGTCAGGGTTGTCAGTCTTCGGGATAAGAGAAATGAGAGTCTTATTGACATCATCAGGAATGGAGCAACTAGAAAAAAAATTCTTAACAAAATTGCAAACATCATCCCCAATAATATTCCAAAATTTGTGATAGAATATGGCTTGAAAACCATCCGGCCCCGGAGCTTTATAGGGAGGGATGTTTTTCACCATATTCCAAATTTCAGCATTCGTTATAGGCAGACAAAGAGTCTCATTATCCTCACTAGATAAAGAGTTATGATCATTCACGACAAGGCAAGTACCAGGAGTATTATTCTGATTGCGAAAGAGGTCTTTAAAATAATTTTGCACCATGATTTTTATAGTCTCAGAGTTATCAATCCAATTATTGCTATCATCTTTTAACATAGTAATCTTGGCTCTCCTCCTCCGTATGATAGTAGAGAGGTGAAAGTATCGAGTATTTCTTTCACCCATAACAATCCATTTAGAACGGGATTTTTTAAACCAAAGTAATTCCTCTTGAGCAAGAATTTTATTATAGTCAATAATAAGCTCCTTTTCTAGGGCAGCAAGGTTATGGGAGAAATTGGTGTTTTGAGAAGTTTGTATCCCATTAATCCTGCCAAGAATCCATCTCTTTTTTCTAAAAATGTTGCCGAAAATGTTTTTATTCCAAGAGGA
Source organism: Gaultheria prostrata (assembly GCA_036023075.1). Classification (NCBI taxonomy): domain Eukaryota; kingdom Viridiplantae; phylum Streptophyta; class Magnoliopsida; order Ericales; family Ericaceae; genus Gaultheria; species Gaultheria prostrata. Next base: position 6,533 of record JAXBDA010002692.1, on the reverse strand, counting down.
GGCCGCCTGGGAGAAGTTGTTGATTTTATGTTGAAAATTGCTGCCATTCCAATTACTAGCGACAAGGTTTTCGAAAGAGGGATCAAGGATCCAAGCGGCTTCAAAACGAAAAGGTCTACCATTACGGGGAGAAGTGAATATACCATGCATATGTATGAGTAGGGGGAGTGGTCTGAGTAAGTACGAGGAAGGTTTTGAATCATACCTTCAGGGAAGAGAGAACGCCAATCCTCATTACAAAGCCCTCGATCTAAGCGCTAGCTTGCGAACATTGGCGTTGCCTTGCCGGCCGTTCGTCCACGTGAATTTTGGTCCAGAGAAGCCAAGATCTACTAGCTTGCAAGCATTGATGTTGTCAATAAATTTCCTCCTTTGGCTTGACTTGTATATACTTGTTGTGGGTTGTAAAACTTGTAAGATAAGTACAGCTCTGGGATGTACTTTGAGTTTGAGATCCTAATGTGAAGACACATTGTGATTTTTGAATGTTAATACAAGCTCGATTTCCGTTACTTAATTTGTGAGTCCCTTTTCGTCATTTGCTTACAGGACACTTAATGCTATGTTGTGGCCTTAGTGATGCGCAGCCTACAAGGACGGGTTTGGGTTGTGACCAATTAGATATGCGTAAATGAGTGATCTCACTTTTTCATTCAGAAGTTAGAATTCTGAATGAAAAACTTGAATTTTGGATCAATCGCTTATGCATATCCAATTGAGCTAATTTTTTGCAAGGCACTCGAAAAATTATCTTAAAATAATTGAACGGTTCAGATTTTTTGCATGAGACCCTAAAGTAGATGCTGCAGACCGCTTTGTACATTCTCGGTACAAAGTAATCCGTACCCCTAGCACGGTGCATGGGGTATGGACTAAAACTAGGAGAGGGAACCAATTTTTGGCATAGTCCTCGTACTACTCATTTTCTCTCTCCTCTAGAGGTTGTGTTCCTGCATATATATATATATATATATATATATATATTGTTTTTTTTTTCTTTTTTTTTTTGTGGCTGTCAGAGGTGTTCGGATCAGTTGGGGTGAACCTTGACTAATTCCCTCGTCGGTCCAATCAAAGGCTCTCTCCTCGCCGCTTCAATCAAAGGCTCTCTCCTGTATTATGTTTTTTCAATTTTTATTTGTTACAAAAAATAACTTGTACTGGATGTTGGTCTTCTGGGCTTGCCACTGGTAGAAATGGCTTTGGGGTCAAACTGAAAGTTCAAAGAAAACAGAATCCAATTCAAGTTTCATAGAAAAGATGCTCGTAGTCATGTGATTATAGAAGGTCTTTAACTCTTGCTTGGACTCCCAATCCCAAAAATTAGAAAAGGGAAAAAAAAAAAAAAAAAACTGTTGCATCCCAATGTCCGAAAGTGTTGGTTCCTTTCTCAAAATTCTGTGTTTTAGCATATTATTTTAATTTTTTTCAGTTAAATTAAAAATTAGCAGGTATAATGTTTTTAAAAAAGTTAAGATATTATGCACGAATTAAAAAATTAAAATATTGTACACGAAATTACTACTTTTTAAATGAGCGAAAATGACACTTTATTTTGTTTTGAAAAGAGACCAACAATTTGGGACAAAAATAATATATCATGTCTTGATTATCCTTTCACCTGTGCCGCACATTATAGTTAGATATCTGTTAGATTCATGTAGAACTGGGGTGGCACGTGTCACCTACCTGGAAGGGCTCCGTCATGCAAACATGATAAATTAGTGTGGCTAACCCTACTTACAATTCCATTATTATCAGTAGTTAATAAATCCTAACCTTGTTGATACAAATGGCAGGTTAACTTACATATGGAGTTTATTAATCCATGCTAATGCTCCACATGCACTTTGTACTGCACATTTGTACGAGCTCCATATATTTAGTTGTGGGCACCACCACAATGTTGCAGAAGCCTCGTAGTCTTGTTGAGCAATGTTCCATGAACATAACCCATTGGAAATGGCCTAAAACCATACTAGAACATACTTCTCTTTGGATCTTATGAGAATCACCCAACTCCCATACTACAAGTCTAAAATGCTATTTACTCACATGGCTCCATTTAATAAATGTGTAAACACTTAGAACAGACTTCTCTTTGGATCTTCTGGGAATCACCCAACTCCCATACTACAAGTCTAAAATGCTATTACTCACATGGCTCCATTTAATACATGTAAACACTGAAATAGGCCTAACACGAAAATAAAAGTTGGTAACAGAAATAAATGAGAAAACGAACATCCCACATTTCTGTTAGTAGAAATTTTAGATTCATGCTATTCATCTTAGACTTTCTCAGAAATTTTAGATTCATGCTATTAAATACCTTCGTTCTACGGCCTAATCTCAATAATCGAATGAAAAAACACTCTCCCTCTCTAAAAACCTTAGCCACCACAAATATTACTCTTCCTCCTTCCCCTCCCTCCCTAGGGTTTCAATACCCTCGCATGGTGGTGGGAGGGGAGAGCTATGATACTATTTCTTTTCTCCGTTCGTTTTTCCAGATTAACGAGTAACGACTTGTCATCTGATCTGAGAGGGTTATGTCTCTCGCTTTGGGAGAGTTGTTAGTTTCGTCTACAGATTGGGTACTTTTTGGCGTGGTTGCTTTACGATGATATCTGTGCCAACAGTGTTCTTACCCCACATGATATCGCTGGCAGGGCAACTCATGGTGGCTAGCTTTGAAAATCTGTAGTTTTGAGGAGTTCATTGGTGCGAGCATACTTGGTTGGAGTCCATCCGATCGTCTCGGTATTCGTTATCTTTTATCTTCATCTAGCACTAAGTGTCTTCAGAGATGTTGATTCTATGTATGAATCTAGAAAGTGCTGCTGTTTGCTTCAGGTCATGTCTGTGTTGGGGTGAAACACATCAATTGCCTTGTAAGAGCCGTTTTCCAAGATGATTAGTTTGGCTTTGTCCAAGATCTTTGTAATGAATTCTATTTTGTAAGAGCCGTTGGGCTTTCATCAATATAATCTTCTTATTTCCATTAAAAAAAAAAAAAACAAGAAGATTGTTGGGCTAAGGAGTACCCAATAATTTTTAAATTAACTTCGAAGTAGTTAGAGTAACTCGAATGGTTTTGGCCTTTTTTCTTGAGCCAACGCTATTTTTTAGCTTGCTACAGTTCTATTTGCCAATTTTGGCAAAGTTCCTGCAGTAGTATCGCAGTTAGTTTTAACAATCATCTTTCCCATACAATCAAAACTAAGGGTGAATGAAAAAACTGATAAACCGCACCGAAAACCGAAACCGGACCAAACCGATGGTTTGTTATGGTTTCTAGAGGTAATCGGTTTGGTCAGGTTTGATTTTTACCTAATTATTAAACTGAAAAAAACGGGTTGGTCTGGTTGGCCACCATGCAAACCGTATAAGCCGGACCAGATCGGATTGTATAAATTCATATTTTAACAGCTATATGTATATATACACACACACACACAACAGTCTCTAGCTCCCAAAAACAAAATATATGTAAATGTAACATAACAGGAGAAGTAAAAGTGTGCAAAATGTATCTATATTGGGACTGTGTCTCTGTGGGTATCTTCAACGCTTTTGTGTTGTAAGTTCACCATAGGAAGCTGAGATGTTTTTCTCAAATGTGTCGTAGAATTCATTTTTCTTGCAAGTGTTTTGGTATTGTAACGTAGTAGTGTCCAAAGTATCCAGAGGGATTGTAACTGCTGACTTTGTAATGTTCATTTGGTTTGACTATTACTCTATATTGCATCATTTTTCGTGTTATAAAATGCATGATTAATAAATCGGAAACCGGAGTAAATCGGTCAAACCGAGCCATTAATATTTGGTCCAGAGAATTTTCGCCACTTTTCTTGGTAGAATTTTCGAGACAGCAGATCCGCTTCTCTTTTCTTATAGTGCGAGCATCAATCAGAAGTACCTCCGCTTTTAACAGAAAATTAATAAATGTGGGACTTTGAAGTACCATTCATTTAATATGACAGCTATATATGTTTGTTGATAGATGTATGCGTCCAATTGCCTAATTCTCTCCGCGAATCTCCAAAAGGTTTGATCCAATTTTTTCGATCATTAAAACAGTTGGATCACTTGATTAATTTCAAAGAGATCTAAACACAAAAACTCGTCGGACCAATTGTAAAGCTAAATTACATCTATGAGGATATATCTACTTTCTAATTAACATTTTTAATTTAGTTATTTCTTTCCCTCACTCAATCAATAACACAACATTTGACAAAATAATAATCGGAGCCTCACGCTAATGATCGGAGCCGTTAAATTTGTTTAAAACATATTTTTAAGGAGTATGCGTAAAAAATCAATTCATTCAGATATTGGTGATCGACTTGAATGATTCATTCAATTTATCCTGGCATATTTAGGAACAAAATCTAATCAAGTCCTTACCGATCTGAATGAGTTGACTATTTATGGGTATTCTTAAAACATGTTTTAAACAAATTGAACGGCTCTGATCATTTGTGTGAGACTCCAACATGGATAGGTCAAATATTGTGCTATTGGTTTTGTGAGGGGAACCGACCCCTTCTTTGAATTGACAAATATGACAAATAATTTGCGTATAGTAATTCTTAACTCTACTAACTAAATTTTTTTGACTCCGCCGCCGTAGTACGTAACCTCGTTTTTAGGAGAAATATTTCAATGCCGGGTGGGCATCAGGTGACAAGGCCACGTGGTGCCTGTTGAAACACGAATGGACGGCCCTAATGAACCGACGAATACGAGGTTACCTACCAGGCACTGAAATTTTTTCCCCTTTTTAGCAAGTTGTCACCCACCTTTTTTAAGGACATGGTTTTCAATCCACTCACCATTCCCAACTTTCTCCCTCTATAAATGCTATCCCCCGAACTTCCCATTTCCCTACCTCTATCAGCTCCTACATCTGTCTTGCATGCAATTTCAACCCCTATCTCCCCTGTTTTTGCCTCTGTTTTCTTCAGTTTCCCTTCAACATCTATTCTGCCAATGGATGGTTTTCAAGAAAATAATATGCAAAACCCACCTCCCAAAAAAGCACCCAAATCTTCAATGTTGGCAACCCAGATTCTCCTGAGGCTTTTGGGAGCTGTGGCTTCATTATCTGCTGCATTGGTTATGTTCACCAACAAGCAAACTGTCTTTTTATATAACACCGAGGTTGAAGCCCTGTATAGCTACTCCTCTGCTTTCACGTAAGTTATCTTATTACCTTCTTCTTTTTCCTGCGCGAGCGCATACATGTTGGTCTGAATTCTACCACGGCATCATTTCTTTTCTAGCATTCGACATCGTGACAGGTGATCGTGTCGTACCGTACAAAAAATATAATTATAAGTATTTAGAGTTAACTACTACTCTAGAGAATAGTGGCTAAGTCCAAGTATCGATTCACGGGGACAGTTCGGCTAAATTACGCTAGTTTCGGTTGATTTCTAATTTAATCCAGTAAAAAAGGTTTGGTTTGAGTAATTGATGAAAAACTAGTGAGAGAAGTCTAGAGTTTCGAATCCACCCTGATCACGTAACTAAGCTATGTTTAGGTTAGGGCGTCTCTTTCATAGGCTGTCCAGTGACACAATCAGTATTACGAGCATAACTCATCTCAGTCACCCAAGCACAAGCATTGAAAACCATTGATTAATTTGGTATTTGAAAACTAGTACACAGATACTCAACAGATTGAAAGCACTAAAATACTCCTAATTTCTTTCAATCACAATGGAAAAGAGTTCTAGTTAGTCAATAGATTAGAAACAATAACCTAATACCTATACATACACAGAGTTACTTAGATCGGGGCTTCATCTTCCCCCTAGAAAGTGATTAGCCGGCCATGGAGGTGGGGATGAATGCTTGATTTGATGATAAACTAGAAGAACCCATGGATTGACTTGTGTTTTTCTCTCTAAGTTTGCCTCTCATAAAGTTCATAACGCCCAAAACATACACAGTAGACGTCTATTTATAACAAAACCCTAAAAATCGCATTAAAACGTGTAATCTGTGTCTGACTCGGGTAAAACCGTCTGAAAGATTTTCCAATCCCGTCTGGACGGAAATTCTAGGAAGCAAATACTGCTTCTGTGTTGCTCCAAAGTGCTGCCTTTGCGCTATATGCTTCTCATATCGACTCCAAAATTGCACTTTTTACTGTCCGGCACCCTCCAAAGTCTACAAACACAATAAAATCATTACAATTCACCAAGTAACTCAATGATTTGACTATTAGATTGTAAATTAGAGAATCAAATGGGTATTTTTCAGCACCTATCACAGGGGATGCAAGAGCTTTCCCCACTAAACTTTCAACTTTTTAAGTATTTGTTGTCGCTTTGAGCTGAAAGAGCATGTCTAACCCACTCGCTACATCTCTGTTTCTATCAAAAGTTTGGAGGGAAAATCATTTCTAACAAGCTACTCCATTTTGACAATCATACGCCACCTAGACCCGAATAGGAAATAACAAACACTCAGGATTGGCAAGATGCCAACCAAAACACTAAACCACCCCCCCCCCCCCC
>JAXBDA010002691.1:0-40320 GCA_036023075.1 Gaultheria prostrata | reverse complement strand
TACCTACAAGCCAAAAATTAACACGTATTGCACATTAAACCCGCATTTCAACTCATTTATCAATTCCATGAAAAACCTACGACTTTATTTGCGAATTGCCTTTATCAAAATATTCCGGGTCTTTACATACATGGTTTGTTATATGCCCAAGAGGACTCATGTAAACAACCAATGTGGGACTAAACACCAGTTACCCCCAAACCTGGGGTACTACAATCTTCCCCACTTAGGGATGCAACGTCCTCATTGCATAGTCCCAGCAACCTCCCCTGGTGTCCGTGGTGGCAGAGCGCATCCTGCTTTCCACTTGGACCAGGGAGGGGCTCTGATACCATTTGAAACGCCCCATGTAGACCACTGGCCCAGTACTTTGATTTGATCCACTAGCCACACCACATGACCCAAAATGCTTAAGCCCAAGGTACTAGTAGTCTCTTACATGGTTTGTTATATGCCCAAGATCACTCATGTAAACAACCAATGTGGAGACTAAACACCATCTACCCCCAAACCTGGGGTACTACAATCTTCCTCCCTTAGGGATGCAACGTCCTCGTTGCATAGTCCCAACAACCTCCCCTAGTGTTCGTGGTGGCAGAGCGCATCTTGCCTACCACTTGGACCAGGGAGGGGCTCTGATACCATTTGAAACGCCCCATGTAGACCACTGGCCCAGTACCTTGATTTGATCCACTAGCCACACCACATGACCCAAAATGCTTAAGCCCAAGGTAGTAGTAGTCTCTTACATGGTTTGTTATATGCCCAAGATCACTCATGTAAACAACCAATGTGGGACTAAAAACTATCCACCCCCAAACCTGGGGTACTACAGTTGGGGTCGACTTTCTTCCGTAGTCTGTGCGCATACGAACCAAGTTTAATCCGAAGTTTATTAAAGAAATGCTTTGCTACTCACGGACATAATCAACATGTATTTTTTACTTTTTTGGTTCTGTAATTTTCCTCTTTAGTTTCCAACCAGCTTCTCTTTTTTGATTCACGTATGATTTCCAATTGAAAACAATGAAACAATAAAAAAAACCAGCAACCAACTATCCTAATCCCTCTCTCATCTTCCTAATTCATTTTATAAGCGAAATCATCAATGCAAAAACACAAAAGCCAAAAGGAATTAATTCATCAACAACAACCTTTTTTAGACTCACAGGGATTAATTCAAAGGCCTCAAAGTCACATGTATTTCCAACCCTCAATACTTCCATAATCAAGCAAGAAACTACCCATGTGCTCCGATCCCTTTGGAAAATTGCAGTTCTCTATCACCTAAGAAGGACAAACCTAAGCAACCCACATTAAATTCCTCAACTGGATATATACTTCCAAAGGCAAGCCACGGTTTATGTTTTTTGACGCAATTACAAACTAAATTACCTTAATAAAACAAAGTCAACAAAAATTCGATTATTGTAGCTAATACGACCAATACCCATCAGAGAACACATTAGAGAAAGAGAGAGAAGAGGGATGGAGTATACAGATGGGGATCGAAGCATATATATTGGTTGCTTTTAATGTTGGCTTGAGCTTTTGGTTGCTTCTCTTCGTAGTGGGAGGGGAGGAGAGGGAAGACAATTTGGGATGAACTACAAGAAGAAGACGAAAGAGATTGAAGGAGGAGGCATTGAGAACCAGATCTAGGGTTCAGTCGCCCTCTCAAATTGCTGTCTCTGTTTTCTCTCTTTTTTTGAGTTTATTTTTTAATGTAACCTGTGTGAGGAAGGGAAAATTTTCAAGATGGGGGTATTTCGGTCAACACAATTTTGGGTTCCATGTATGTGCAATTATTTTTTTCCTTTTTATTGTGGGACTAATTCCTAAAATGTCTCATTGAATGACAATTATTTGCCCAAAATCTCTCTGTCCAGCAATTACCCCAAACAAGAAGAAGAAAAAGAAAATTGAATACTAAAGAACCAAATTTTATACTCCTTCCGTCCCGGAAAGTTAGACACTTTCACTATTCCAGCCCTACGAAAAAATTGTCTATATCTTTGAATCTGTAATGTTTTACATAAGCAATATGGATCTCATTTGATAGATTTCAATTAGTTCTTTCAAACAAAGTTTTGAAAATCACATAAAACATTATGAATTGAAAGTTATACGCAATTTAGAAATGACACGCAGTCACAAAAGTGTCTAATTTTAGGGGACGGAGGGAGTAATAAAAAAAGAGGAAAGAAAGAAACAACAGACTGCAGTTCCCAAACACGTTTAGAAAAAATTTTGGACTACGAAAGTGGAAGTTAGCAAACTCTGACAACTAAAAGAACATCTATAGAGAATTGTTGACATAAGCAGCAATATAGGCTGAACGCTCTACTACCAACTCTGGGATCTAGTACTCAAAAAAAAAAAACTCCGTACAACTCAGGTATCCAAGTTACATCTTGCAGCATTGCATTATTCGTAAAACGTAACAAAGACTACGTTTGCATATTGGATTTGTCAAATGATACAAAAAATAGAGTTACTTAGAGTAATTTTTTACAAGGAAGAAAACCGGGGAAAAAAAAAATATTGATGAACAGTTGATCATTCTTCTCATTATCATGAGAAAGGCAAGGAAAAAAAATAAAAAAGAAGAAGCAGAGCTTCCACTTCTTTTCTTTTTTGACATAACACCTCGCCTTTTCTTCGCCCTCACAAATCCAAGTTCCGAACACATCCCAAACAAATACCCCGTGATAGACAACTGAAGCAAACAGATATTGCATGCAAGGTTCTGAATTCCGTACCGGATAGAGTACCGGTTATCTTACTGGTACGGTACGATACCGGTACCGGATATCGTTTCGAATTTAGCGGTAATATATATATATTATATTGCAACATATCAATTTAGCTTATTTTTTTTATCAGATAACTTAAAAATCCGATCAACGTGGCCCAAATCTTAGGCCCAATTTATATAACTCCATGTTCGAAAAAGGAAAACGAAAATTTCACTCCTTAAATTCCAACCGGCAGGCAAGTAAAGTGGAGTGCAGTTGGTGCCTCTTTTATACCCTCATACTCCCATGCACATGGGCATGTTCGATTCTCATAAGCACCCGTCCCCCTCTCCTAATCCCCTAGGATTGAGTAGATTAGGATTACCGAATGAAAAAAAAGAAAAAAAAAATTCCAACGGGCAGAATTAAGGAAAGGGTAAAATTGTGAGCGAAAGGGTTAATTTGGTCATCACGATTTAGGGTTACCCTTTCTACTTTATCTCCTATATTCTCTTTTTCCCTATGTCCCGGTTTCCGCCTCCCTCTCATCTCTCTCTCTGTCGGACTCAAGGAGAAGAGGCATTGTAGCAAGCTGGTTTCGGATCGAATACAACTAGCAAGGTGCTTCTCTCTCTCGAGCTTCAATTTGATGCGCGGTTAAAGAGAACCAGTCATCCATCATTGCGAATCGGGAGACGAGACGAGGTCGCCGGAGATGCGGATCGGGAGGATTTGGGGGTACCAATGCTTACAAGTAGACATCTAACGCAGTGCAACGCAGTGCAACTTCTCGGACGAAATCAGCGGTATTCCCTTCCCGGCCGAGATTCGCCTTAAAATTCAAAACTCTCTGGTAACCAGCGGTATTATCGGCGGAACGGAATCTGAAGGTTTGGCTACCGGTTTTACCCAAATCCGGTACGTACCGCCGGTACGGAACGGGATTGATAACTTTTTTTTTTTGAATCAGGATTGATAACCTTGTTTGCATGTCAACTAAAAAGAAAAGCTACAATTGACAAACCAGAATATACAGATCAGGAAACAGATATCAGAAGACAACTCCCAACAGTTATACAGAGATCAGACCTCCAAACATCGCTCAACAAGCTGCCTGCTCCTTGAATAGTCCCCGCTTCTATAATATCCAACAGCCAGGAGATAAAGCTTCTCTCTCTCTCTCTTCTTTGTAGTATTTCTTGCGATATTGTTTTGCATGGACTTCGCAAAACTGTTAGCTCTACTAAGAGTAGTCAACAATTCGAAGTCATTGAAACAAGGCAAACAAATTCACCAGAAAGTGATCACTTTAGGCTTTCAAAACAACATTGCGTTGTGCAAAGACCTCATCAAGCTCTACGTCTCTTGCCAATTGTTTGAATCTGCAAAGCTAATTTTCCAATCTGTTGAGAACCCTTTAGACATTTCTCTGTGGAATGGCCTTATGGCAGCTTACACCAAGAACTTCTTGTTCACTGAAGCCCTTGAGCTCTTTGAGAAATTATTTCACTTCCCTTATCTAAGCCCTGATAGTTACACGTACCCTAGTGTTTTTAAGGCTTGTGGTGGGTTGGGGAAAGGTGATTATGGGCAAATGACTCATACCCATGTGGTCAAAACTGGGAATTTAGTTGATGTTGTTGTTAGTAGCTCTGTAATGGGAATGTATGCGAAGTGTGACATGTTTGGTTCTGCATTGCAGCTGTTCGATGAAATGCCTGTCAGAGACGTGGCTTGTTGGAATAGTGTGATCTCCTGTTATTATCACAGTGGGCAATCTGAGAAAGCACTGGAGTTGTTTGAGGAAATGAAGGGTTTGGGGTATGAGCCTGATTCAGTGACAATCACGACTGCTATTGCTTCGTGCGCGAGGCTTTTGGATTTGGAAAGAGGGAAGAGACTTCACAACGAACTGTCCAAACATGGGTTTGTGTTGGATGGTTTTGTTAGTGCAGCTCTGGTTGACATGTATGGAAAATGTGGTTGCTTAGAGAGGGCGTTGGAGGTTTTTGGGATAATGCCAACAAAAAGCTTGGTTGCTTGGAATTCCATCATTGCAGGATACAGTTTAATTGGTGATAGCAACTCATGCATTGAGCTTTTACTTAGGATGATTGAAGAAGGGGTGAAGCCCACTTCAACCACCTTAAGTAGCTTACTTATGGCTTGTTCTAGATCGGCCAACCTCCAATTTGGGAAGTTCCTTCATGGATATACAATAAGAAACTCTGTAGAGGCAGATATATTTGTTAGCAACTCTCTTATTGAGCTGTATTTCAAATGTGGAAGTGTGGTCTCAGCTGAAAATATTTTCAAGAAGATGCCAAGATCTAATGTTGTAGCTTGGAATCTTATGATTTCTGGATATGTGTCATCAGGTTCTTATTTTGAGGCTCTTTCCATATTTAATGACATGGAAGAGGATGGCGTAAAACCAGATTCGTTTACATACACTACTATATTAACAGCTTGTTCACGATTAGCATCCTTCGAAAAAGGTAGGGAGATACACAAGTGTATCATTGATAGTAAGCTTGAATGTAATGAAATAGTCATGGGGGCTCTTCTGGATATGTATGCTAAATGTGGTGCGGTTCATGAAGCGCTTCATGTTTTTAAGGAATTACCTAACAAAGACCATGTATCATGGACTTCAATGATAACTGCTTATGCGACTCGTGGACATGCTGTTGATGCTTTGAATCTTTTTAAAGAAATGCAGCAATCCAATTCAAAACCGGACAGAGTTACTTTCCTTGCGGTAATGTCTGCTTGTAGCCATGCAGGATTCGTGGACGAGGGTCTTAATTATTTCAATTTGATGGTCAAGGGTTATGGTATCAAACCTACATTTGAAGATTATTCATGCTTGATTGATCTTCTTGGGCGGGCTGGGAGATTGAATGAGGCTTATGGGATTCTGCAAACAACCCCAAGCACTAGAGATGATGTTGGCTTGCTAAGTACTCTGTTTTCTGCATGCCGTTTACATGGGAAAATAGAATTAGGGGAGGAAATTGCAAGACTTCTGATTGAGAAGGATCCTGATGACCCCTCTACTTATATCATTTTAGCCAACATGTATGCTTCTGTCAAGAGATGGGATGATGCACGCAAAGTGAGACTAAAGATGAAGGAGCTTGGATTGAAAAAGAACCCTGGTTGTAGTTGGATTGAAGTTGGCAAGAGGATCCAACCCTTCTTTGTGGAGGATAATTCACATCCCGAAGCTGAGCTGGTAGCTGATTGTCTATCACGTCTTTCTGTTCATATGGAAAAGAATGAACTGGAATCAGATTAGACAAAATGAATCGCATCTATTGTGTAACCAGGTTCTTGTACTCGAATTGTAACCAGATTCTTTTTCATATGGAATTGGACAAAACTTTCCTTTCTGCTGGAAAACAACTAATGAGAATCTCAGATAATGCACATGGTCAGCATGACAAAGCTTTAGAGAGCAGAAGACAGGAAAGATAATTGGATCATGCAGGTCTCTTGGGGGCAATGGCATGAAAGTTCAGTAAAAGCCGTTGTTGGGCAAAACCCATTCCTTGAACAATGGCTATTTCACATAGTTGTAATTACAGGAAAGATGGAGATATGGTATTATTGGAGCCTGCTGGAAACCCATTCCACCAATGCACACCTCTTACAAGGCAGTTGGAGTTTTGTAAAAGAAGAAGCTTGCACCAGGAATGTGGGGCCAGACAGTTTGGTTCTTCGAATCTCCTCAATTTTCCGGCATGGGAATAACTGAAGGTGAGTCGCTATTTTCTCTTGTAAGGTTTTGACAAATTCTAAGTTCAGCGGTTTGGAGATTGGCCAGTTTTAGAAAATAGACTTTAGTCTTGTAAACACTAAGAAGTTAGAGCTGATTCATTTGCCAGATATATGTCTTCTTTGTGCTTTGATGTACTACTGCTTAAATGGAAAAGTAAGAAGAAAATTATGCATCTAGAGTTGTATTTGTATGAAGTAAAAACTTTTGTGTTGCTTCTTAGTGCAACTCCAATGATGAGGTGAAGTCTCAGCTTCTACCAAACTCCCGACTTGACCTGAACAAGGACTTTGACGGTCATGAGTGATATAATTGAACTCCTTATAGACCACTCAAGGTTTGGAAAGGCAACAGGCTTGCTTATGCTTAAACAAATGAGGTACTTAAATACTGATCCTCTGCACTTTACTGGCATATGCTTTCATCCAGCCCACTTTTTGTACTTATATTTTCATCCCGACTTTCATAAAAACCCAAATTTGCCTTTATTATACCAATTTGATTTTTATATGTACAGCATTGAATTTTGGTACCGAAAATTAAAAATATACATCCCAACCGTGATTTTTGGGATCCCTCCACATCCCTTTTGGAGCAAATCCTTGTTGTGTAAAATCCATTGACAACATTTCTGACGTCAGTCACTGGTGTTCAAGTCAATCACTTGCAGAGAATAGATTGCAATGTCGTCTAATGAGGTCGCGAAGGTCGAAGATTGGATTTTGCAGAGGTCGAAAGTTGATGGTCGTAGGTCACTGGAGTTCTTTTATTTTGCGAAAGACGGAAGTCATCTGGGTAAATATTAGTTGTAGCTTTGCATCAAGAAATCAAGGAATAAGAGTTGATTTCAGTCGTGATGGATATTTTATTTTTCCCTCCATCTTAGCTTCATTGAAAAGGTCTCTTTCAAAGCCTAAACCTGGCAGTTTTTTTTTTGTTCAATTTACCATCCTTGTCTCTATGTATGCATATGTACATGCATGCGATTGTAAATTTGATGGATTCTTAATTTCTGGGTTTGTCTTCATCAGCATCTTTTGTTGCACGTAGCATCTCTACTTATTCTACTTATTAATCAGTAGATGTGCTTATGTGTCCTTAGTCTTGATGGGTTTTTGTTGGTTCTTCAATCATATTTGTTCAATTCTTCATTATATTTACGTCAATCAAAATATATGCTTGAGTATTAACTTAGCAAATGTGCCCATGGCTGATGGGGGCAGATTACAGCGGTCGTTCGGTGGTTGATAATTGAAGTTATCGGCAAAGAAATAGGTTGAAGGAGGAGGTGGTTCGGTGGTTGATTTCATGGAATATTTGTAGAAATAGGTCATGAAAGTTCATGGTATATTTTTGCAGCAATAGGTCATGAAAGTTCATTCTACCGACTAAGCAACATACATATTTCATGATAAATTGTCCGGTTTACCAATCTAATTTGTACATGATAGGCTACGATCAATTTCACCACCACATCAAGAATCATGATATATTTTCAAATAACCATGGTAATTATTATACATTGGATACATCCTCTGAAAAGAATAAATGTAAAACAGTAAACACGGTAAATTTGTAAACCGACCATGGTAAATATAACTCCAAGGTAGACACGTGTGTAAAAAGGAAACATGGTACGTTGGTACAATCTCATATTATGGTACAAAATAAGTGCACACAATAAACATGGTAAATTTATAAACCGATCGTGGTAAGTAGCACTAAACAGTACACACGTGCAAAAGTAAACATGCTAAATATGATCTACCCTTAGATCGTGGTAAAAACTAAATGTACACCAGAAAACATGGTTGATTATTTGAATGGAAGAAATAACGTTGAAATTTGGAGATGAAATCACATTTTACCATATCTAATGTGACATTTTAAATAGTCAAATCAATCCCCCTTAATTAGGAAATTATATTTACATATATTATAAAAAGGTACACAAGGTATTTCACAGACAAAAAGGATGAAAACATAACCATTCAAACTGACAAGGATGGAAACTTACGTGCTATGGCCAAGTAGGATGATTATTTAATTAACTCTAAACAACTGCATAATTGTAGTCAAGCGAGGCAACAAAATATGTCTGTACCTAATATGTAATTCTGGGAGCACGAACATGCTTCCTGAAGAGGCAGTAGTCAAATATTAGAAATTGATTGCCCTTACTTTAGTCCTTGAAGAATTTGAGAAAACTCTAACAGCATTCGAATGTTTGTTTCAATGATTGTTCAAGATAGTGCACTGTTAGTTACCAATTGTCCCCAAAACTTAAGCTGTTAGGAAATGGGTCCAACAATGTATATCATGCTATTCAACATCCTCCCTCACGTGTAACCCCATATTGCATGTGGAGATGCAAATTTTCATTGATAGAGAAACAAAATCCGAAGGTGAGAAATAGAATGCAAATGGGGAACAAATGCAAATGGAGAGACTTGAAATCTCTCCCAACCTGAGCTCAAATACCATGTTAAGTTACCAGTAGTCTCAAAAAATTAATCTGTTTGGAAATAGGCCCAACAATATATATCAAGCTATTCAAAAAACACCCCACCCCCCCATTGTCACCCTCTCTAGGTGTAGTGGTGCATTGGATGAAGTGATGCGTGGAGAGAGGTGGGTGTGCTTTTATGAAGGGTGTAGAAAGGAAAAAAAATGATGTTTTTGAACTTTTTAGTCGGTGTAGAGAGAAATCGGTGTACCAAGGAAGAAGAAAGCATTCACACACAGCCTTTTTCCTGTCTTTCCGTTACTTGATTGGATAGGTAAGTTATTTAAACACCCGTGGTGTACTTTAAAATATTGACATTTCTCTCCACTATATAATGTCGGGTAGGGTTTGTCATTCTTAGTCTCACATTAACCCGTGGCCTTTCTCAACTTGAGGCCATTGTGGCCGCCTAAAGATCATCTATACCTTTCATCCTCCTTGAAGTCTAGACTGCAAGGGTACCTGACCTTAGGTTCTACCCTCTCTCCTTCTTCTTCTATCCAGTGATATGGTTTCAGGCAGGTAGGTGTATGCATATCTTCAGTTTGTGCTCTCTAGCTCTTTGATATACAATTAAACAGATATGTAAGTTTTTTTCCTCTAAAGTTTGTCAAAAAAATTTAATTTGTCATTCATGGTCTTCCTACCTAGTCATTTTCCTTGGTTGTGTAACACATTCCTGGTTTGCATGCTACTTTTCGTATTTCTGTAACACATTCTTGTTCTCCCCTCGAATTCTTTCATATATTTTTGCTAGATCTAGCAAAAGATACTTAGATCCTGGTCAGATTCTTGGTTATCAGAATCATCCATTTCCTTATACGTTCTACTCAATTTTGTTTGATACACCATGCATTCATTTTGGAGATTCGAATCAACAAAAGCAAGAATCGCATGAGAGTCGCGTGATTCAGTTTGTATTGCATGGCACGATCCTGTTCAATAGCTTAAGAAAAGGAATATCGTGATTAAATCCATCTGGTTCATTTATCTCACTTTGGTGATTCGAAGTTTTTCATTCTCAACTTATCGTATAACCGATACTGGATTTTTGTTTCGTATAAATCATAAAAGATACAATAATGCAACAAGGGGTTAGAGACCACGACAAGGCCCAGATCCACATCTTTTGCCCTTGAGTTATTATTTACCTGTTACATCACATGCTAATTGTTGGAAACAGATTTTCCATTGATTTCTAACTTAAATTTTCATATTTCTAATTCATCTTTGATATCTACTTGTTTAAATATAATTAGGAATTCAGAAAGATTCAGCGAATCTTTATTATTCAAGACTTGATCTGCTTCGATTCAGACAAAAAGAATGATTTTATCTAAGATTTGGAATCCTGATGTAGGCATGTTATGTTTATTGTGCATAGACTAGATGAACTTTGCCGATAAAAAAAAAAAAAAAGACTAGAGGAACTTTTCATGGGGAATTCAAATGTTTTCGAAATCAGCGCAGACCTGCCGATTCAGCTGCTAGGAACTTCAACTAGTCAGTTTTTCAACTCATGCAGTAAAGCCGAAGTTGTCAAGCAAGAACATTTAACTAAAAGTGAAAGTAATCCACACCTTTTGTTATAGACTTCGTTACAGTCCTTCAAATATATCCCTTGTCCCAGATTCTTAGGTCTCTAGCAGGGTTCTACATGTATTGGGTTTGATTTGTTTCTCCTTCTTTCATATTTTTCTTAATGCCAAAACTAATGAGTCACTTTAATGAAAGTCCATTCATTCAAGCCTTTGGGTTTCTTTCTTTACATGGTGGTTTTCCTTTTAATTGGTGTGCCTTCAAGTAGAAAGTGCTGCAATGCTACTTCCTTGATGAGAAAGATCATTCAACAAAAAGTGAAATTAATCCTCACCTAACGTCATTGGCTACTCTTAATTCCTTCAATATTCCCCTTGTTCCACTCTTAGTTTTCCTGGGTGTCCTCTTCTTAGTTTTGTGTTTGATTTGTTGGTCCTTTTTTCTTATTCACGGTGATACGAGGGTCCTTCCCTTTGCAGCTTTTTATATGCTTATTCTTTGTGTTAATAATTCTGTTATCTACCTATCTTTGCAAAAGACTAGATTCTTATGATGATTTCTTTGTAATTTTTTTTTTTTGATCAAGATTTCTTTGTAATTTGGTGCTGTGAGATCGAAGGACGGTGGTCCATGTTCCTATAATAAGCAAGTTGATCGAGCTGTGGTCAACAGTTCTTGGTTTTTATGTCAGAAAAGTTTTAATGTTAATAGATGAGTATCTTTAGCCCATTTACATGGTTTTTTTTGTGTGAATGCCTAGTCATCCGCCTTTTTTTTTTTTTTTTAGTTATTTGTACAACAGATTGGGTTAAGTAACACATGGGTTGTGCCTTAACAATCCTTGTTTCATCTCTTTTGAGGCGCTTTTTGGACTTCCATCTTGTTTTCATCTTTAAAATCTGGTTGATCAGGGTTCTTCTGTTGAGCAAACCATCTCATGGATAAACTTTGTTTAACATTATAGGACTCATGAGCAGGAAAGGAAGAAGACTCTGACAGCCGGTGCAAAGCATCCTTGGACTCTCATATGAGTCGTTAAAATATCTGGGCAACTGCTGGGGAGATTATTTGGCCTTAGAAAGAACACGGTGGGGTAGAAAGAACACGTGGGGTAAACAGTTCATGTAGCTGCCCCAAATAGTTGGATTAAGGTTTGTCAATTTGGATGTCATAACATTGAAACATGTTGTAACAAAGCCGGATTCAATGAATAGTACCATAATGCATTTTGGCTCTTCGCTCAAGGATGTTGACTTTAGTGTTCGTCCAACCTTTTTTTTTTTTGGGTAAATGTGTACGTCCAACCTTTCTGATGATGATGCTCAATTCAACAAAGGCTCATTTCTTATCATTTGGGGTCGGCTAAATGAAACGTATTTCCCCATCGTGCTTTGTCTTTGGCTATATCTACCCTAGCGGTTACTCCTATATTCTCTCGGTTTGTATGTGCGAGACTATTTGAAATTGTCAATCAAATTCTTACTTCATGGACTAGCTTTGGGCATAGAGCAAGTGTTCTACATGAACATATATGATATGGAATCTTGTTGATTTACAGCCCATCTAGGATGGATATTTGCTCTGAACAATTTCTGCGTTTTCTGCTAGACTTCATTGCCAACATCTATATGCATATATCCATGTTACTATAGTATTTATTTTGCTATGAGACCACGTGATCATCAATTTATGGTAGAAAACAAACTTAAATATGAATTTTAACTTAAAATTTTCTATCTTACAATGTATCTTTATTATGTAGATGTATAGATACATTTTCCAATTTATTTTTGAAATTTGGACCGAGTTGTTACAATTCACTATTCACGATTTGATTCACGATGCGGAAAAGTGTCATTTCGATTCGCGATTTGATGAGCTTGCCTGTCAGTGACCCACCAATCATTTTGAGCACCTTTTGTTTGCTTTAGTAAAGTTCTGATTTCCAAGTTTTCTGTCTTGCAAGTTTTTTTTACCAACTAGTTTGACGTTTTAGTGCTTATAATTTTGTCATATGAGCAGGCTCTTGATGCTGAGGGCATGGATATGGAGATTGATCTTTCTAACCTTGGAACAGTTAACACAATGTTTGCAACATTATTCAGGTTGTTTCTTGTTTTTTACTTTTGAAGTGTCTGCTGTTTTACTATTGTGGCCTATATAACTGACTTTTCATCTTTTTTATAGCAAGGTAGGTGTCCCTATGAAGACTACGATTTCTGCTATTGTCCTTGAAGAAGCTTTAAATGGAACTGTTACAGTCAGGCCTCTCCCAATTGGCACATCAGTTAGTGGAAAGGTCCTTATTTGCCTTGCATCGGGAGATTCATATTTGTTTCAGACTTTCTGTTTCATTCCCGTTTACTCTTCTTTAGTTTCACTGCAGGTAGAAAAGCAGTGTACCCACTTCTTTGGTGTAACAATAAGTGAGGAACAAGCTGAGGCAGGAATCGTGATTAGAGTCACTTCGGCTGCTCAGAGCAAATTTAAGGTAAATTAAAATAGTGTACCAATTGGGCTGACTATTTAGTTTTGTCTCTAAGTAATTTTACATCAAACGGCTAACGGTCACCAATTATTTTCATTAGAAAATTTTTAGTTGTAGTTCTGTATAACGTATAGGTTGTCCTAGAGCATCTGGTAATCTTGCAATTGACCTCTTGTGGCTGGAGTGCTGGACTAATTTAGTATATCATGTCTGCGTGCAGGAAGATAGTGAGAAGACTGGTAAAGTGACTTCTGCTGCAATGTATTTCTTACATTTCCAAGTGTACAGAATGGATTCAACTGTGAATGCGGTATGCAAGTTGGATCATCCATTATTCTCTTAAAAATGTTTCAGAATGTCATGGTTTTCATCATTCAATGAATATGTGGATGTTCTGGTGAAATTAGCTATGGCAAAGGAACCTGAAGCTTTTTTCAAAAAGCTGAAAGGCCTTCAACCTTGTGAAGTTTCAGAACTAAAAGCTGGCACTCACATTTTTGCTGTTTTTGGTCTGAACAGCTTTAATGCTGCTTATTTGTCCTCTTTTTTTGGTTGGGGATAAGAACTTTTCGTGTGCATAAGACGGATAACTGAACTTCTTCCCTTGTTGCTCAGGTGATAACTTCTTTAAAACTGCTTCCTACACGATCGAGGCTGTTTGTGCAAGGACATACGAGGATACAACACATAAGCTTAAGGAGATTGAGGCTCAGATTCTGAGGAAGAGAACTGACCTACGTCAATTTGAGACGGAATACAGAAAGGTAATGGTCACTTCCTAGGGATTTTTTTTATATAGCATTTGGCATTGCATCTGTGATTTTATACCTTTCTGGTGATTTCTTGTAGGCACTGGCACGATTTCAAGAAGTGACCAATAGATACAGCCAGGAAAAGCAATCAGTAAGTTCTGTTTACTTGGACCAGTAATCATATCCTCCCTCTATCCCATATTGTTGGTCCTATTTCAGTATTTGTGCAACTCAAAAATTGTTTATATCTCATAATCTACGATGTTTTTTGTTATTCCAACAACTTTGTTTGATAAAACTAATTGAGATCTTCAAACAAGATCCTTATTGGATAAAAAAACTAAATAAATTAAAAATTATAGACAATGTTTGGAGACGTCCAAAAAAGGAAAGGAGGGAGTAGAATTTTCTGGCCTTAACAGCTTGATATATTTCTTTTCTGTTCTACCATGAGTGCTTTAATTGAAAATAAAGCCAGTCTTGTCCAATACAATGGCGTCCGCCTACAAAGCACCGACACCTCTCGGGGTACCCGTATCGCAGTGTCCGGACACGCCGGGGACACGGCCGGGACACGTGTCCGGACACGCCACGTGGATGGGGACATGGCTATTTTGAATTTTTGGAGGGGGACACGGCTGGGACACGGCAGGGGTAAAATTGAATTTTTTTAAAACTTTCTGGGGTAAATTTATAATTAATCAAAACTTAGGGTAAAAAAGTGCAATTTGACCATCTATATAGATCTCCTCCTCATCAGTTGAAAGAACTTTCTGGTGCAGCTTCAGTTTCTAAAAAAAAAAATTTAATATACATATATAATAAATAAATAAATAAATATACACGTGGCATGTCCCCCGCCGTGTCCGTATCCCCATTTTTTTAGAATTCCCGTGTCCCCGTGTCCGTGTCCGTGTCTGTATCCGTGTCCGTGCATCATAGGCGTCCGCTCAGAGGAAATGCGCACACACAATGGTGTGATGTCAAATGGGGGTTTCACGAGTGTCAAACCCACCACACACCTCTAAAGGACTAGCCTGATATTTAGGGAGGTGGAGGACCTTATCTACTTCTCATTGAAGGGCTCACAACTGATGTGAGATGAATGCAAAGCTATTTCTTTGGTTCTTAATCATGGTCCAGGACTGTATGGAAGGAATGCTCTATTGCTTACTGAGGGATTGAGCCTCTTTGTGTGCATCTAACAGATGCTGGATTTCCATGTGTTTGTTTCCCTTTTCATTTCTAGACTATTTTAGTACTATTTTATTACTGAATTTGGAAATGGAAAACATAATAGCTTGTTATTTATGTCCTTATTCCTCCATGCCACTGGTTACCCTGATCCCATCTCATGTTTAGTCATGTTGTATTTGGGTTTCCACAACATTTATTGTGCCCATGATCATAACTCTCATGTTGTGTCTCTTTATATGATCATATTTCCAATCCTTTGGATGACCAATATTTGGGAGTTTATTCGGGGACGGGAACTTGATGTAATTAAGCTGCTGGAAGTTTTTTCGTTTTTTTAATTTTTGCTGGAAAGCTTGCTTATAACTTGCTCAAGTTTGAATCTTCACCAAATGGCAGTTGCATTGGTAGTCTTTCAAATGATTTTCACTTGCAAGGTTGCTAAATGTTTACTAACTTATTGGTGTTTGGTTGTTGAGTCACATATCCAGCAGTTCCATAACAGATTACAAGAACCTCTGGCAGGTAAACTCTTATATGTTTCCGATCCGAATGGCTTACTTGAAGTTGCTGAACTAGATTTATAGCCGCCAGAATCTCACGATTTCTGATTCAATATTATGACCAATTCGATACAAATCCTCTTCAATGTGAGTTGATATCAAATTGCCAGAATATTTTGTATCAATTGTTTTTAGGAGCTTTTGGTTGATTTCAATTACGGCATCATCAAAACAAATGCCAGGATACGTTCGCACTGTTATATTTGTATGAGAGTTTTTGTTGGTTTGTATTGATACAGGATCAGTTTCTTCTATCTACTGGTAAAGGTCCTCTAATATCAGATTAACAGAAAAAGAAGCATTGGCCAATATTATTTGTTCAGAAGTTTAATATCTCCAGTTGTCGTTCAGCACAATTATCGACCTCGTTCGGCACTTTTCGATCGATGAAATGTTCCTCGTTCGGCACTTTCATTCACTTGCGAATCAATTGCAAATGCTCCTCCCAACGGGGCTTAGGTTGTGCAACGCTGATCGAATCCATCATCATCTTGGGTGTGCCGCTACCCAACATCATCACTCCTGAAACCTTGATCGAAGCTCTAAAAAGAGGTATCACAATTTAAAGGGGGTAGGGGATGAGAGGGAAGGTTTCAGCTAGTGGTGGAAAAGGTTACTTGAAATCTGGTAGATTGATAAGTAAATTACACTTTCTTCTTAGCTTGTTTAATTTCATAAAGTCTGTCGGTATACAACGAATTTTTCTATGGTACACCAAAAGTAAGTATTACAAATGTTGGTAAGTATTCTCGATGCAGTGATAAGTATTCCATATGATGAAAACCGGGCACCAAAAACGGAGTAGTTTGGCATAAATCGAGGTTGTTTTGCTGTGTTTAGCTATTTTGCCACAACATCTGAAATACTTACCACTGGATATGGAATACTTATCGCATCATCTAGAATATTTGCCACAACATCTAGAGCACTTACTTTTGGGATACTATACACACCAATACCACTTTGGTGTAGACTCGGTATACAACTCTAGCTACCTACTCAAACTTTTGAGGATTTCCTTCAAGTTAGGTATTAGTGTATTGCTCTACCACCTCTTGGCTCTTAAAACTGCATGAGATTTTGTCTACTTGGAAATTGCTACTTGGAAATAAAATAGTCTTGATGGGTAAATGAAGTTTTCTCGGTTTCTGGGATTACAAGCATATTTACAGTCAGAATTTTGGAATAGACGACCATTGAATCTTTTCCCAACGGATTACTAGACAGACTTACAGTCAGACAACTTACAATCAGAATTTGGGATTACAAAACCTTCGTCTCCATCTGTGCTTCTTAGGTGTTAAATGTTAATTGATTGATTTTTGGGCCACTTTGGCGGCCATCTTTTTTTGGCGTGACAATCTGGTGTCCATCTTTATTCTGTTTGTTTTGTTTTTTAAGGTTGATTAACCAACCAATCCTATCTATGCAACTACAATTCAAATAGTTTACAAACTAATACACTAAATGTATACATGGCAACACCACATTAACGCATGTTACAATACATGTGTGGGTTCATCCACTAAGAGACTGCCACATGGGCTATATTAGTTATCTATGGTTTTTCTGAATTGCCATATTCTGAATACGATGTTCGAGTAAATATCATTTTTTTGGATTTGTTTCATCAGTTTCTCTTCAGTAATTTATTTGTGGTTCAAGCAAAAATGTTGGTATACATGTACTACTCCTATTAAATGTTAAAACCTTTTCTCTTGGAATTAGAATAAAATAGCATAAGAATAAGGAACAATATAAGCAAAGTAATTAGAGGAAAATATAGAATAGCTGGCTTGTGAGATTGAGAGGCTTGTAGTCATTGTCCTAAAGTCATTGTTACCTCCCCACATGAAGGTTTTAGTGGACACCAGTGACTCCAAGATCCAACCCAATGCTCGCAGCGATCCTCATCTACAGAGTTCACGTCCCCTTGGAGGTAATGAACCGTCCCAGTCTTAGTTGCCCATAGAACCCCAATATGAAAGTATATGAAATGTCAGTAGTAAGATCTCTCAATAGAAATATTTCCCATTGGATCTCATATCATTCTCTTCATTTCCTCTGCCTCAAAGAAGACCATTTAAGGTCTTTATATCCAGCACTAAAGTGATATAAAGAGCGAAGTGTCAATTGGGCTTGTTTGCCCATTTTTGTCCAATTTGGAGGATTATATCCCTGATTGGGGAGCTGCCTGTTTTGAGGCCAGGGGTACAACAGGTATTTTGTCTGTTTTGGGCAACTTTACCAGATTGTGTCTCCAGACCGTACTAAAATTTCCCTTCATGTCCTATTTTGTGAGCTATTTTGTTTATTTCCTGAAGGGCTGTCTGGACTTTTCGCCATCCCCCTTCTGGTTGGGCAGGGGTCTTCCACGCAGTCTGACTTCTGTTACTTTTAGAGAGAGAGAGAGAGAGAGAACGAAGTTGGCGAAGAAGAAGAAGAAGCTGTGTCCGGCGATTATTGGATCCGATCTTCTCCTTCTCTCTCTTCTTTCAGTCTTCCTTTGCCTCTACTTCGTGTTATGTTATTATTAGCTCGTTAATCGCGAGATCGCTGCACGGAATCGCGGCTGCGGTTGGTCTGGTTTGTAGTTTTGGGTTCTGACTAGGGTTTCATTTTCCAAACTTGACAGATCTCTCCCTCTCTCTCGCGTTCTCTGTTTCGGTTTCTTGGAAATCGAACTAGGGTTTCTGTAATTTTCATCTGTATGGATTTCGAATTGAGACCTTTGATTTTGTATCTTGAATTTAGGGTTAGGGGTTTGGTTTTCGATTTTGGATTTTGCATGTATGAATTTAGAATATGTTTCAATTCCTTGGAAATCGAATTAGGGTTTCTATTCTTTCGACTCGTACAGACCTATGGTTTCGATTGCGAATTTGAGCCTTGATTTTGTTTTTACCTTGGACTTAGGGTAGCTGTTTGGTTTTCGGTTTCGAATTCTGCATGTATATCTACGCTTGCTTGGGTTTGTGCTTGATTAGCTCTGGTCTATTACTCTTTTTTATTTTCACCTGGGAAATAAATTTTATTCGTACTTGATAAAGGATACATCGAGATGGATTAAATAAAGCGTGATGGCTAGGAGATACATGCTAACTAGGTCAGCACCTAAATCCTAGCAAATTGTGTACTTAACATTTAACCCCTAAAAGAAGAGAACACAAAACATCCAACAAAGTGTTGAATGGAAAACACCCTCCCATAGGAAAAACAAGGCTGCTACAGATGTCCATGTGGATTCTGGATTATGCTCTTATTTTCTGATCATTTTTATAAGTGGAGTGAGTGAAGGGTTGTATCTAAGGTTTTTGGCTTGTTTATCTTTGTATTTGAAGTGCAGAGAATCTGACATTTGATGTTGCCTCCTGCAGATCAAATTGTTCTGTGAGGATTTCGATGAAGGCTTTAGTGGTTTCAGGATGTCTACTGGTATGAGATCAGTATAGGTTTTGCCTTTAAGATACATTACATTTTGTAGAGATTTTATTTCTTTTTTCTTTTTCTTATTGGTCACTATGTCCTTGATATGAGTTATTTAAGGAATCGCATAGTGTGAGAAGCTTAAATAATTTGATACTCAATTTGATTTGTATGCATATCTATATGAGAAGAGGAGAATTGAAACACCAACACAGCTGGAGAAATGTTAGTGGGAATTTTCGGAAAAGAGAAGGGATATTTGGAGCCATTATTTGGAATTAGGTTCTTTGCTGGAAGTAAACTGAAGAGACATTATGGCTAAACCTATTTGCATAGCAAAAATGCTTTAGTGGGTATAAAATTATGTTAACTCAGACAATTTGTTTGAGAGGCAACTCATTACGTTATACTTATACAAGAGAGTACAACAACAATAACGGAACCCATCTAGTCCCCAATCATTGGGGGTATGGGCGGGGGATGGTTGAGAACAGACCTAACCTTTGGCAATATGCACAAAGTGGCTGCGCTCAAAATACCACTGAAACAGTGGCCCCCCTAAACCTCCAAGAACCGAGGAGCTACACGGACGTTTTGTTGCAGAACCATGCCCCCAAATCAAAGCCAAAAGGCATCAAGGAGGGCAGGCCTAGAGACTCAAATCAATATCCGTACTCATTACCATGCTTCCTTCATTCATGGTCCAGAGCATCTCAGTACAAGAGAGTAAAAGAAGAAATTACGCTAAGAGTCCTAATCTCCTAATCTATTTACATAAGAGGACTAGTAGTACACTAATTATACAAACACACCCACAACTTAACACTCCCCTTCAAGTTGGTGCAAAGATATCAATCAAGCCCAACTTGAACACAATGGGGTGGAAACTCTTGCTGCCTAGCCTTTTTTGTAAAAATGTCAGCTAATTGATTTTCAGATCGCACAAAAGGCATACTTATCAACCCCTCGCTCAACTTTTCCTTGATGAAGTGCCTGTCAATCTCTATATGCTTCGTTCTGTCATGTTGAACAGGATTGTGAGCAATGTTTATGGCAGATTTATTGTCGCAGTAGAGTTTCATAGGACCGTTATAAAAAAAACCCAAATCATGTAACAAGGTTTGGAGCCACAAGAGCTCACAAACACCATGAGCCATAGCTCTATACTCCGCTTCTGCGCTGGACCTGGCAACCGCTGATTGCTTCTTACTTTGCCAAGTAACCAAATTTCCCCCAAGAAAGGTGCAATAGCCAGAAGTAGAGCGTCTATCATCCACAGAACCAGCCCAGTCAGCATCAGTAAATGCCTCCAACCGCAAGTGATCATGATTAGAGAACATAATTCCTTTCCCTGGAGCTGATTTGAGATACCTCAAAATGCGATAAACTGCATCCAGGTGTGAAGTGCGAGGATCATGCATAAACTGACTAACAACGCCCACTGCATAACTGACATCTGGTCTAGTGTGAGCTAAGTATATCAGTCGACCTACCAGTCGCTGATATCTCTCCTTATCAGTGCGCTCCCCTGCGTCTCCACTAAGCTGATGATTGGCCTCAATAGGAGAATCAGCAGGTCTACAACCCAACATACCTGTCTCCTCCAATAGATCAAGTATATACTTTCGTTCGGAGATAAAAATACCTCTATCAGACCTTGCCACTTCCATTCCAAGAAAGTATCTTAGTGATCCTAAATCCTTAATCTCGAACTCTTGAGCCAGACTAGACTTGAGATTAAGGATCTCATCCACATCATTACCTGTCATTATTATATCATCAACATAAACAATAAGGACATCAATCTTACCAGCACCTTTCTTGATGAACATAGTATGATCTGCATGACTCTGTTTGTATCCAAACCTCAACATAGCCTTCGAAAATCTGCCAAACCAAGCTCTAGGTGACTGTTTCAACCCAAAAAGAGCCTTCTTCAATCTACACACCTTTCCCTCAGTCTGAGATGAAGAAGAACCTGGTGGGATAGCCATATACACCTCCTCCTCTAACTCACCATGGAGGAATGCATTCTTTACATCAAACTGTTGGAGAGGCCAATTTAAATTGGCAGCACAAGAAAGTAGAGCTCGCACAGAGTTCATCTTTGCTACTGGAGCAAACGTCTCCTCGTAGTCAATACCATAGGTTTGAGTGAAACCCTTGGCAACAAGTCTCGCTTTAAACCGCTCAACTGTACCATCAGCATTCTGCTTAACGGTGAAAACCCATTTGCATCCCACTGGCTTCTTCCCTTCCGGAAGTGATACTAGCTCCCATGTGCCATTCTTTTTCAAAGCCGTCATCTCCTCTACCATAGCTCCTTTCCACTTAGGTATCACGAATGCATCCTACCAATTCTATGGAATAGATATAGAAGAAAGAGACGAAACAAAGGCATGGTACGAAGGAGATAAACGATCATAAGAGACAAACTGGGAAATGGGATGTTGAGTACATGCTCTAACACCTTTTCAAAGAGCAATAGGAAGATGAAGATCATCAGAATTATTCAGAGGAGATTCAATGGGAGAAGAGTCATTACCAGATGAGTCAGCTGAGGAGTCTGGAACTGGAGTAGGCGATTGTGATTGACAAGGTGGTATCACACATGAGGACTTTTTGTTTTTCCTGCTATAGGTCTTGAGGTTTGACCTTTGCAGTCGTTGTATAGGTCCCTCATCATCACCACCAATGTCATGTGTTGCTCTTTCGGCAGATATTTGTTCCTCTCCAGACTTTTCCTTCTCCCCCTCACCATGATTATAAAACAGTTGCTCCTCCTCACCATAAAACATCTCTTCCTTCTGCCTATGCTCCCCCTGAAGAGATGGAGTGGAGGGAGAGAAAAAAGACTCGGTTTCCCAAAAACAGACATCCATAGATACAAAAAACTTCCTAGTGTGTGGATCAAAACACTTATAGCCCTTCTGGGTAGGAGAGTACCCAATGAAAACACATTCATGAGCTTTAGGACCTAACTTGCCACCAGAGGGGTGAGGTGCATGAACAAAACACACACAACCAAAAACTCTTGGGGGAAGAGTGTTAACACGAAAACTGCTTGGGAGACACTCAAGAGGAGTTTTAAAGCTAAGAACACTAGATGGCATGCGGTTAATAAGATAAGCTGCAGTCAAAATTGCTTCTCCCCACAAGTACTTGGGAACATTCATGGTAAATAAAAGAGAGCGAGCTACCTCAGCCAGATAACGATTTTTGCGTTCAGCAATCCCATTTTGTTGTGGAGTGTCAACACAAGTCGTCTGAAAAATAATACCATGCTTGTCTAGAAATGCCCTAAAACTCCTATCTATATACTCAGTTCCATTGTCACTATGAAGAATTTTAATACTCATGTCAAACTGAGTGCGAACCATCGTATGAAAAGATTGAAAACAAGAAAAAACTTCACTTTTTGACTTAAGTAAATACACCCAAGTAGCACGACAATAACAGTCAATAAAAGTGACAAACCACCGAAAACCTTTAAGAGATGGAACAGGGGAAGGATCCCAAACATCAGAATGAATAACCATAAACGGAGAATCACTCCTTTTATTAATAGGTGCATAAAAAGAACGTCTATGTTTACCAAGCTCACAGACTTCACAAAAAAACTAACTCCTAGAACAATGTTTAACTAAACTAGGGAAAAGTTTTTCTAAAATCCCAAAGGAAGGATGACCCAATCTACGGTGCCACTGATGTAACATTAAAAAAACTAAACTCGTATGTGCTTGCAGAGCTAAACCACATGACAAAGATGGATGGGATAGACGAGGTGCAGATCCCAAAAAATAGAGGCCACCATGTGCTTATACAGTTCCTGAAAAACACAATGAGAAGGAAAAAAGGTTATGGAACAATTGGCAGAACGAGTAAGACTACTAACAGGTTAGTGGTAAAATTTGGAATATGGAGAGCTGAAGAAAGAGAAATGGAGGGGGAATAGTGAACGGAACCTTTCCCTGAAATAGCAGAGAATGACCCGTCTGCTATTCTGACCTTATCCTTACCAGAACAAGTAGAGTAAGAATCAAATACAGAGGAACAACCTGTCATATGATCGGAGGCACCCGAATCTATAATCCAAGGAACAGCAGAAGAGGCAGTAAATGCATTAGCTGGAATACCTGTGTGAGCAAAATAGGATGAGGTAGGTGCTGTGGAAGGGGAAGCTACAGTAGATGGAGAATCAGCCCGAGCCATAAGGCGCCTGAGAGCTTGCATCTCCTTCGGAGAAAAACCACTAGCAGAATCTGAAGCCACCTGAGACCCAGTACCGAACCCAGAGTCAGATGAAGTAGCCACTGCAAACTCTGAAACATGAGCCTGAGCCTGAGAACGTACGGTACCACGACCACGACCACGACCACCCCCTTTCCCACGAGGGGGCCGACCATGTAACTTCCAACAAAAATCCCTGGTATGGCCAGTGTTGTGGCAATAATCACACCGAAGTGTCTCACGATTAACATACCCACTACTAGCACCAGACTGTGACTTGCCACTCTGTGAAATAGGAGCAAACCCTCTGCTAGAACCAAACTGACCCTGAGGACTGGCAGCCAAGGCAGAGCGATCATAATTAGGAGTATGTACCATAGCACCCCTTCTACTCTCCTCCTGCTGAACAATAGCAAAAGCTTCACCCAAAGACGGAAACGGAAGACGTCCCAACACCTGCACTCTAATCGGATCATACTCCATAACCAGGCCAACAAGAAAGTCATAAACACGCTCCTTCTCCAACCTCTTCAACCATTTCGTAGCATCCGCAATACACTCAGCCATGCCCCACACAACTCTGAATAATAAGCACCCACAGATCGATGGTGTTGATCCAATGTACGGAGTCTCTTTCTCAACTCAAAACACTGAGCATCATTACCCTGGAGGGAATATGTTTGGGCCACTGTAGTCCAAACTTTATATGGAGTATCAAGAAGCAGGAAATTATGGCAAATCTCAGCCTTCATAGAGTTAAACAACCAAGTCATGACTAAGGATTTCATAGAGGTAAATTTTTTGAGTGCAACAGGCTCAACTTCGGCAGGTTGTGCCACAGTACCCTCAATGAACGCTGACATGCCTTTGGCTTCAATAGCCAAAGTGAAAGTGCGAGACCAAACCAAAAAATTGGATCCATCCAACTTAACAGCACAAATATCCAACGGAGCATTTTCCAATTTCCTGTCAAATTGACCTGACACATCTTTGGGGCCAGAATTTTCACCCGAATCGACCTTTGAATCGTCAGACATATTGAAAAGTAGAAAACCAGATACCCCACAGGGAAAAACAGAGAATACCCCAGAAAAGAATGAACTGTGCAAACAATTCCTTAAACAGTAACAAAACAAAAAAAAAAATTCTGAGGTTACCCAATAAACTGGAACACACCGAACAAAAATCAGTCGATCTTGGGTACTGAGGAGTCAAACCAGGATAACCCAAGTAGCGTCGAGCAAAACCAATAATACCCGGTCTCTGTTGAGCGAAATAAAGGCCAGAACGAGACTAACCCGAGCGTTAGAGAGGCCAAAACGAGACTGCTCAGTCAATTTCGAGTGCTACAGTGACTAAATGGAGGTCGTCAGAGTTCGCCGGAGTTTGTCAGAGTTCGCCAGAGTCCGGCGAGGGCAGTACAGTGGTCGGAAAGGGTAATCGGAAGGAACCCAGCAGACGGCGACCTTGGATAGAGGTCGACTGGCAGTGATCAATCGAAGTCAACAACTATTGATCTCCGATCTACATGAAAAACCGATGATGATGGCCGACGAGGATGATGATGATGGTCGACGAGGATGATGATCGACGATGATGGCGAGGATGATGATGGTCGACGATGATGGCGATGACATGTATCGGTTGATGATGATGAACAGTGAGAATGGGTTTTGACGATTTGTTGTGAGATACCTCAACAACGTCTGATGATCAGAGATTGACGGGAGAAGAAACTTAGCCGTCGCGGAAGAAAAAACTCAAGCGGTAATGGATCTCCGCTCTGATACCATGTTAACTCAGACAATTTGTTTGAGAGGCAAAAAGTAGGGTTTCATTCTCATTACGTTATACTTATACAAGAGAGTAAAAGAAGAAATTATGCTAAGAGTCCTAATCTCCTAATCCATTTACATAAGAGGACTAGGAGTACACTAATTATACAAACACACCCACAACTTAACAAATTATGGCAAATGAATAAGTAAGACCATTGCATTGAAATCTTTGCTGATAGTGTGGCAATCTTCTTTTGATTATGTGGCTTGGTAAAAATAGATCCCTGTTGATCATGGAATTTCCCACTAAAAGGATATGATCTTGCTGAAAATCTTCTCTTAAGATAGATGTGGATACTATTATTCGGAAAGGCTTTTAGTCTTGATGCATCTGCTTTTGAAAACTATAAGAAATATTTGACCTGTCCTTCATCATTGTTGGTGGATCGTTAATTTGCATAGTTGGTAAATTATATCATTAGATTTTTTGGTGAACACTTGACATGAGAATTGAAAAGTTACGGTTATGCGCTTTGATTCCCTCTTCAATAATAAGTGAGTGCATGAGAGCAGTAGGCGATAGAGGTTATTTGGCACAGTCAAAGTTAGGAGTGAAACCATGAACCATATTACTCCACAACAAGCCGTGAGTAGCAAATTTGTTTGGGTTTGGTCCAGAGGATTTTGATCCGGAGATGGTACTTAATTTGTCGAATTTTTACCAAATCGAACAAATTCGGACTGTGTGCACCCCTGCTCTGTAATATAATAACTCTAAAAAACCCACATCACGTCCGATGGAAGTTCATACTCTTGCCTTTGGGAAATTATTTAGGTGCTGCCAAAGCATTGCCTCAGGGCTTGTACTATTGCATTCTACATCTTACAATATTGTGTCAATGTACAAGCGTTGTATACAGATTGTGCATTTTCACTATTTATATATTCCAAAAAAACACATTTATAACAATATAAATATACTCCCTTTGTTGATAAAATTGATGGATTTGTTGTTTATTTTTTATAATTCGTTTGGTTTTTCTAGGATGTGCAGAGATAGAGGGTTTTCTTAGCTTGAAGAAGTTGCATTTAAGTTCATCAACGGGAATCCAAAGCTTCGAAGTCTGGGCACGTAATTCAAAAGAGTTATGAATTCCACTGCATGTCTGTTTTTGGCGAGGGGTTTTTGAACATGCAACCCCCTCATATGCTTTTACATTGAACCAAATCTGGAAATGACATTTGTTCTTGCAATGGTTTTTGGATACAAAGATTGCCCTTTGAAAAGATGAGTGCAGTTGGTTTCACATATGTATAACAATATGTGAAAGGAATTGAGAGAGCAAGTGAATTGAGGGAAAAAAGATTAGGTTGGATATTCTTTAGGATTCCCATATGAAACTAAACTGTGTATTTTAAGGAGGATAAAATAGACAATGGGGAAAATGACCTGCTCAGTTTTCACTTCTGCTATTTATGTTTGCTCTTGAATGTGTAGGAAAATGGGTGCTAAATCTTGGCCTCTAAATTCAACTGAAAACAAGAATTTGGTATGCAATGGAGAGCTTTTTTGAATTTATGGAGGTGGAGAGTCCAGTATGCCTCCTGTTGTGACAACTGCTGATGAGTCCATTGAATCGCCTGGTGATTTAGTGGAGGTGAAGAATGAAATATGTCATCTAATTAGGCGTTTTCATGGTACCAAGGAGAATGCAGTTTTACTGCACAAGATGTTATGCGAAGAGCCAAAACTGGGTTGGCTCATTCAATTACTGCAAAGATTGAGCAGGAGCGCGATGGAGAGTGCTGATGCATATGAGGCTACGCAGCAAAAAAGTGATGGAATTCTCTTCAACCCACATCTTGAGGACAACGCTGAATCTTGATGTACCACTTGTTTCTCCGGGACAGCGTGCAAGATATGGTTAGTTCTATTGATGATTTATATTCCGCTTTCTTAATTGAGTAAGTATCGAAAGTAAATTTAGTGCACATAGCCATCGATTCTAAGAAACGCATACTCATCATTTGTTTGAGACTCTGATGTAGGAGTGGTGGAAGAGATTAAAATGAATCTACAAGTCACAGTATAGGATCTAACATTAGACAGCCAGTCACATAAAGAAACATACACGGCTATGGAAGTCGTACTTTGGATATTGTGAATAACATTCGTGGGCTCCAAAACCACTGTTTTGATGATGTGTAAATAAATTATAAAACAGAACATCCCAGCATTTAGTAGGATGACATTTTCCTCAGAACAAAGAGAAATGAGGTTGTTTGACATCATGCATTCTCAAGTTCACTTATTTGGCCTGAAATTGTAGGCTTCATTTGCCCCAAGTCTGAAGAAGTCTTGGTTTCTAATAAAATGACATGCTACTTCAAGATTGTTATTGTAGAAGTATATATATCTGCAATCTTCTTTATTCTACATTCCAGCATTCTGCAAGTCTTTTAAGTTTTAAGTTCCGATCAAGCTGTGAACGAAAAGTTAGAAGCATCCCTTAGTTTTCTGATCTGCCAAAACATAGTGTTCATAAATTAAAATAAAAAGAACTCCTCTCTCAAAATCTGCAATAGATTGACGTGATTGGGAAGTTGTCCAATCTGATTTTGTAATTGTAGGGCCCCATACAATTAGACATTCTTGGATCAAATTTCTGCAAAATTTGCATGTTTTAAGGTAAACAGTTTGTTCTGCGTTAGGGAAACCTATTAAAAGTGAACCTTCGTCATCGACTTCTTTGTTCATTGTTTTGTGATGCAGATACATGAGACACCAATCTTTTCTGCCAAGCTCAAAATAACGTCCTCACAATCTTGAATGAGCACATCTGATTCTCTATTTTCTTTATGCCTGTTGTGTCATTATGAACACTATATATTTTATAGCATGATTTCATAGTTTTCAATTAAAATTCAGGCTTAGGCTCATGCTTAAACGTTCACTTCAAAGGCTATTCAATTCAATATTAAAACATGTAGGACTATTAGCTTCTTTTTTGCCTGTTTTCGGCCCACATTTTTCTTGCTGTTGGTACTTGTGTGGGAGTACTGTGGGAGCTAATGATGTGTCAAACCTATCTTCTCTTTTTTTACTCCATTTCGCAAGACCTTTTATGACACCATTTTGAGAATGTGTTCATTTTAACCTTATTAAATTTGATGGGTTTGTTTTGCGTGTCCTTGAGGACTCCATTTATATAAGGTTTGAATCCCGCTCGAGTATCCGAAGAATTTCAAAATGTGATTGAGCTATTTCATTTTTCTCAGTTGAGGACATAAGATCGACTTGTGTTGATAATTTCACTGAAAATTCGGATGCTCTTTGATGAATGGAAATGGTCTCCATGGAAAATCCTTCCACACCCACATTAGAGCATAATCTCTGTTACTGGATTTATGCTTTTATGCTCGCAAGGATGCATCAAGTGTGCATTGAACATGACACTACCGTGACTTGATTATCATGCAAAGCTAATTTGAACTCAAAATATTGCAGCATGAATGGCATGCCAGAGATAATAAAACACATGCCGCCACTTCCACTAAATCTGAATGAAGAACTTGCTAGCTCCATCCTCCATCTGTCACCCTTGCGGAAGAATTCATGATCCCTGCTTCCCCTCCAATTCTTGGTCTGAGGCTGAGAAATCTTGTAGTTTTCTCCAAGCAATAACTATTCTGTTTATGACTATGTGCCTCGTTTATACTTCATTTCCTTTTTCAAACAAAAGGTTTGAGCCAGGCATGCCTTGCAAGACTTTTGCTGCTCTCGATTTTTGCATTCGATAATGTCCTCGAAAGCATTTCTTTTTGTCGTAGTTGAGTTGAGATCTTTATTTACGATGGGAAAATTGTAATGACATTAATTGTATGTCGACAAATAATTCCTGCTGTAGTTTATAACTTCATATTCAGAAAGTATGAAGTACCTGTAAGTACTGTATCTGAGAACATCGTATCTCATTTGGTGGGAATGGTAAATAGGTGGAAGTGTGGAATGTTTCTGTTTTTTCCCCTCAAAGACCACTGCATAATCGAGTTTAATTTTCATTTTAGAAGGAAAAAAATAAAGAACAGGTAATACTTGTAGGCACTTCTTCATTCTCAAGTGAGTGGGCATGGTGCATAAGATAACGTTTGAAATAGTTTCTCATTTCTTCTTCCCTTCGATTAGTTTTGTTTTGTTTCCAGTTGTATAAAACATTTTTAAAACGGGTAATACTTGTAGTCGCTTTTTGACTCTCAAGTGAGTTACTTTGGTGCATAAGATAACATTTGAAATCGTTTCTCATTTCTTCCAAAGCATATATATTGAGTAGCATTAATGTCTTCCCTGCTGTATTATGACCTCGGAAAGAAGTGAGGGCAGCCTTTGTTATGACTTCGCGAACATGGAGCAATTTCTGGACCACAAAACAGTTAGAGAAGCTCTTGGTGTTGGGGAGATGGACTTTGTTTCCTGCAGCCCTGCTGTATATCAGGCTATGGGTCTTGCGCGAACTACTGGCTAGTGTAAAATATATGAGCATGCATGTTTATTGGATTTTTTGTTCTAACTATACCTACCTTTAGAACAACACCACAATTATTTTGGTGCTGTAACGCCCCAAATTTTCATAAACATAAATAATACATAATCCACTAGGAGGTCAACACCATCCACAGTCAAAGTCAAATACAACCCATAGTCAAATGTCTTGCGTACCCGAATAATGTTACATGAATCATGGATGTTAACACTTCCCTTTACAAAATATGAAATTTGAAATATAAGTTACATGTTCATCCTATCCAAAAATCTACTACCAAGGATGATCAAGTAACTCCATTGAAAGCTTTCAAAAAAAAATAGCATGCATGCACATCCACACGCCAACTCATGATCTTCCATGCTAAGTACCTGAAAATTTTAAGGGTGAGCTCACTAGCTCAGTAGGAAAACATCTATTGATTCTAAATGGAAATGAGATACTCATGACGTGCAATAAGGAAAGTAATCATGGGATAAGGTCCATAGGATCATATGAAAAATGTAAGAATATCATAAGAATTGATAATCACTAATACAACCCAAGCATGACTCTGTCATATCCGATACGTACTCAACACGTCGCAAGTGTTCAAGACATCCTCATTGTATGCATTATTCATTTAAACCATTCTTTATACTCCGGGCATACCTTAAAGGCCCCATGTGACTCCGGGCATACCCTTTTGGGCCTCGTGTCACTCCGCACATACCGTTTCGGGCCCCGTGTCATTCCGAGCATACCCTTTCGGGCCCTGTGTCACTCCGGGCATACCCTTTCGGGCCCAGTGTCATCATTACCACATTTCCATATCATTTCATGTTCAGTAATGTCATCTCGGTGTCCATGCATAACCTCAACTCAATCCTCTCAAAACCCTGATTCGGTCGGTTATCGCCCAACTAGTGTCGTTAGATGTCAAACATGTAATACGAACCCCGAGGGAACCTAAGGTAAAATCGGATACGCTAAATTATACTCATGACACGCATCTTAAGGTGTTTCAAGTCAATTAGAATAAACATAGTAGGCACATCGCACAAAACGGGTCAAAAGGAGCAAAATTACATTAAGGGGGGTTTGGGTCGACCCAAAAGGGTCCTGAATTTCATAGAAGGTTTTGGGTCGACCCACTTCAAGGTTTGGGTCGACCGAGAAGCCTTACGAGTAGCTTTTGAGCAGTCTCAGTATTTTCGCCATAACTTTTCACACCAAACTCCGTTTTGGACGTATTATATATCAAAACGTTGGGAATTTGAAGAGCTACAACATTGTAGTTTTACTCTTTTCCTAATTTTGCATTGACGTTGCCTGAAAAGCGTAAATAGTGACCAGTTCTATCAGATTTTCACCCCAAGGTGGGGAATTTCAACCCAACTCAAATCATACCGACAAATTGACTAGGGAAACACTTAGGAAATAAATAGAACAACTCCACATCAATATGATAAGACTAGAATGCTTCCACAAAGGCCTAACGCAAGGATTAAGAGGGATTTAGCAAGTATGAGGGTAATACACACACAAACATCAAATTTGCATTGAGAATTGAAGGATGATCCCTTACCTCTTGAGATTCAGCTTGAAAACCCTTCCACAAGCAAAACCCAAACCCTAGCTTCAAGATCCAAGAATGTTCTTCAAACCCCGGAGTGAAATAAACACACCAACGCGTAGAGCACGTAATTTTAGGAAGCTTTTGTGAAGGAAGTAAGCTTGGAACTTAAGGGTTGGCTTGGATTGGTGGAGAAATGAGCTTGGAGAGCTATGGAGAAGAGAGAGGGAGGAGATGACTAATTTTTGGGGAAAGAGATGAGTTTTTCTCTCTTCTCTCACCACACACACATATACATATCTTTATAATTACACCTCGAGTCCAAATGTGACTTGTGTAAACCAAACACACCACAATCAACATATTTCTCACCAACATTCCAACACTTAGTCAATTTTGTCATTTCATTCAATTCCTCACATTACCCCATTGTTATTTACGAAAAATAAATATAAATTTCCGGGTCTTCACAGGTGCTCAGAATTTCACCTTACTGAGTCTTTTTTGAGCAATCATTGGGCAAAGTAATCTCCATATATATTTTTGCTGCAAAACGGATATTGTGCTTATAAGTGAAATAGTAAAAGCTTAAATAAGGAACATTGGTTAGTATGGTAACAATATATTGCTTCATACACTAAATCAACTTCTCCCGAGTCTATGGAGAGGACATGGTCCATGGCCTATGGAGGGTCATTATGTTGTTTGTGTGTTAATTTGAGTGTCAATCATTTGAGCAATAAAATGTCAATCTGCTGACACTTGCAAGGTAAACATGGACATGTATTAAGGACTAAGACATGTTTGGGTCTAAGGAATTCACACTATCGTTGAAAAAAGAAAAATTGAGATGTTTTTGTTTTATATTTGAAATATCTTGTCGAACATTTCTTTGGTCTACATCTGCCCTTTTATGTAGCTTATTTGTTGTTTCACAATATGCCTGTTGCAATGCATATACTAAATCAACTTTTGCAATGCATATAGTAGCAATACATTGCTTCATATGCTAAATCAACTTGTCACGGGCATTCACGGGCCAACAATACGTGCAACGCACGTGTGGTCTCGCACATAGTAAATGTAGAATATGTAACTCTTCTCCAAATAATTACTCTACAAAGCAATTACCTATCATGAGTACCCAAATAAATTAGTTAACGGTCCAATAAAATAGACACTAAAACTAATAATCATTAGGGTGTATAATTCCATATGACCCCCACAATAAACTAGCAATAAACATATTTTTGTATAATAAGTTTTGGAACATTTTAATTAGTATTCTAACATTAGACAGGTCACCAGTTTTGGGTTACCACTCTAGGGAAACAATGTACCATGCTTAATCTTGAGGGAAAATTTGGAATCATAAAATTAGTTTTTTGATTGGATCGCCTTGAGGCTATTACCCTATTCATATTGGGGTCCATTAATTCAAGATTGAAAGAATTGTTCTCCTTTGTTTGCTCTCTCCCACTTAATACTAAAATCTAATTAACGTTTGATTAAAATGTTTCAACTTTCAATCTCTTGATTTCATTATTGTGAAGACCCGGAAATTTATATTTTTTTTTCATAAATAACAGTGGGGTAATGTGAGGAATTGAATGAAATGGCAAATTGACTAAGCGTTGGAGTGTTGTGGGAAATATGTTGATTTGGACTTGAGGTGTAATTATAAAGATGTGTGTGTGTGTTGTATGAGAAGAGAGAGAGAGAGACCATTTTCCCCATTGTTGGCCGGCCCCTCTCTCCCTCCTCTTCTCTCCTCCATAACTCCTTCCTCCACTCTCCTCACCAACCCAAGCTAAAAACTCACTTCCAACCTTAACTCCTTCACAAAAGCTTCTCAAAATCGCGTGCTCTACGCGTTGGTGTGCCTTTTTCACCCCGGTGTTTGAAGATTTTGCTTGGAGTTTGGAGCTTGAGCTAGGGTTTCATATTTGGAGGTGATTTCTAGTCAAAATCCCAAGAGGTAGGGGAACCTCTATCCATTCTCAATGCAAATGTTGATTGTTTGTGGGTATATCCCTATTTGTGTTCAATCTCCTAAATCTTGCTAGATTTGATTGTGAAGCTTGGTTCTAACAAGTTTGTGTTGAATTCTACCTACCTCTTGGCTTCCATACTTGAATTCCATGTCCTTTAGTTGTTAATTGAACCATATCATGCTCCATTGCCTTTGATTGTTGAAGCTTTGAAAGAACCATTGAAAATGGTGTTTTATTCACTTTGGAAATGGGGGAAAATGTCATATGAATCCAACCGATAAATCCTACATTGTATTCACTTGTTGTTGTTGGGTCCCAAGTTGATGGCCTAACTCACCTTCCAAAGTTCTCACAAAACCCTTGAATCAAAACCCATCAAAATCCCCTTAAGTTGTGCAAAATTTGGCTCGTAACCCAGTTGGATCGATCCACTTTATATTTTTTTGGAAACATAGCACATTGGATCGATCCACTTTTGCCTATGGATCGATCCAACTAGCACAATTGGATCGGTCCACCTCTGCCTATGGGTCGATCCAACTGGCACAATTGGATAGATCCACTTCTGCTTATGGATTGATCAACTACCCTTTTTTTTGTCAATTTGGCCTATTTGACCCTTTAGACCTTCCATCGGGTTACGTACGCACTATACCTATTCTTATTGACTTGAGATGCTTTGAGATGCCTACCATGAACATCATGAAAGATATTTGTTGAGTTCTTAAGTTCCCTTGGGTTTCAAGTGACGAGTTTGACACTTAATGACGCGAGTTGACGATTATGGAACGAATTAGGGTTTTTGAGCGTTGATTTGAGTTGAGCTATTGCATGGACACTTAAATGAATCGATTGAGCATGAGATGATATTAAATGATGAAAAGATTGACACGAGGCCCGAAAGGGTATGCCCAGATTGACACAGGGCTTATATGGCATGCCCGAAGTGACACGGGGCCTTTATGGTATGCCCGGATTATATTGAATGGAATAATTGAACAAGACGCATGATGAGGGTGTATAGAGAGCATGAGCGGTACACTTGGTAAGTTTTGGACACCACGAGGTGATTGTGAATCGAATGTGACTAATCTTGGATTGCTCTTCCCTGTTCGACTTTCCATGACTCATTTGGTTATTTTTGTTGAATTTCCTTCCTTTGTTGTACCTCATGAGCATCTCATTTACATTTAGAATAGATAG
Source organism: Gaultheria prostrata (assembly GCA_036023075.1). Lineage (NCBI taxonomy): Eukaryota > Viridiplantae > Streptophyta > Magnoliopsida > Ericales > Ericaceae > Gaultheria > Gaultheria prostrata. The sequence continues at coordinate 6,032 of JAXBDA010002691.1, read as the reverse complement.
ATGTTTTCCTACTGGGCTAGTGAGCTCACCCTTATAATTTCAGGTACTCAACAAGGCGGACCATGATTTGGCATGTGGATGTGCATGCATGACTTCATTCTTTTGAAAGCTAATTGGACGAGTTATATGATCATCTTGGACTAGTATTACTTTTTGAAAAGATGAACGTTTAACTTGTAATTCATGTATTTTTGGCTTGGAACTTGTGAAGACTATTCAGTTATGTAATTGATTCGGTACACTAAACTTTTGACTTTTATTGACTTTGAACATGTAATTTGACTTTGACCGTGGATGGTGTTGACCTCCACGTGGATTATGTACTTATACATATTTATGAAATGTGGGGCGTGACAATTATATTGTCTAATGGCTTGTTTTGTCCTCCAAAACAATGAATGAGAAAAATTGTGCTTACTTTATTTTGTCAAATGCATGTTTCTATGCTTATGAAAATCTGCACCTGTTGACAAACAGCGCTTGGGACTACCGAGTGCTGCCATTTTCGGTCTTTTCTTGGGTGTTAGCAGCTTGATACATTCTGGGAAGTCTTATGAGCCTTGCACTTGAGATCGGCAGATTAGTTGGTTTGGTTGCCTTGTTACATAATAGTTTCAATTTTTGTATTTCAGAACTTTCCATGTGTTGTCTCCTCCTCCACTGTGACGACCCGACATTTTAAACACCTCAAAAATAAGTAATCTTTTCAACAACCTCAAAATATTACAATGTCAAATCACCAAAAATTACAATGGCCCTAAAATCCTCAAAATGACAACTCTAACTTCTTCAATATAGTCCCTCAAGCTAACTCTCTGAATTCTCCGATCGGCTACCACTAATTTCCTCAACACGTGAAAAGTATGATTTTTGAAAATTCCATAAGCCAAAGCTCGTATGAAACGCGGCATATCTTATACACATTCTAATCATAGATTTAGTCAATGTTTCAACAAAAGCGTAAACCATACTTTTCAGTTACTAAGCAATAACGCCACCGCTCAAAGCCACCACGTGTGGTGTCCCACCACTTGGGTCAACCATATGAGGAGTTCGGTAACTTATCGTCATCGTACGGGACCCATCCCTCCCTGGTTATCTTCCATGGGCTAAGGTCAGTTCTGAGTGCCTCTACATGAGCTTCGGGTAACCAAATATGAACTGGTACCATAGGCACTTTGACGGCAAAAGAGGCAAAAAAAGCAATCCATAGAAAGATTTGGCGCCGCTCACTAAATTCTGTGGTTAATAATATTTGTAAATCGGTGGTTCTTGTTTGGAAAAGGGATCACAATTACAGGGCTAGCTTCTAGCTGGGTAATCCAGACAGAAAGCGAGTGAGCACGGTGCTCAATTTCACTCAGGTTGTGATCGGATGAACTAACCTCACCCTAAACTGCTAGAAGCGGACCACCCACGGCCTCCATGGCCGCCGCATCGTGCTCTGAAGTTGAAGAACTGGCGCCGGAAGTGGTACGCCGGCTTGACTCACCGCCTAAACTCGTCATAGCCGTGGATTTTTGGAAGCAAGGATTGTAGGGAATCAAGGAATTGGTTCAATGAGAGTCGGTTTTGCTCTCCTTACAAGGTAGCAAGTCAGAATTCGAACCAACAACGCATGAAGATCGGAAGTAATTGGCGGTTACAGAACCATGTGAAACGGCCAAAGACACTGTGCGGTGTCCCCATTCAAGCCGCGCGGTGTATGTCGCCGAACCACACGGTACACCCTTTCTTCCCTTTTCCAAAATTACACTTCGGCCCTTCCATTTGCTTGGATTTTCATAAAGGCCCATCACTTTACCCAAAAAACCATGTTTTTGGGCATTTATCAAATCAAAATTTTCAAATCCTCCACAGTGTTCGGCTTTCAGAGCCCCCAAGTCATTTTTAACGGTTTTCGAACCCCCAAAATTATTTTTAAAGGCTTTCAGAGCCCCCGAGTCATTTTTAACGGTTTTCAGAACCCCCAGATTATTTTTAACGGTTTTCGAACCCCCAAAATTATTTTTAACGGCTTTTAGAGCCCCCGAGTCATTTTTAACGGTTTTCAGAACCCCCAGATTATTTTTAACGGCTTTCAGAGCCCCCGAAATTATTTTAATGGCTTTTAGAGCCCCTGAGTTATTTTTAACGATTGTCAGAACCCCTGGATTATTTTTTAACGATTTTCGAACCCCCGAAATTATTTTTAATAGGCTTTCAGAGCCCCCGAGTCATTTTTAACGGTTTTCAAAACCCGCAAATTATTTTTTAACGGTTGTCAGAACCCCCGGATTATTAATTTTAACGATTTTCGAACCCCCGAAATTATTGTTAACGGCTTTCAGAGCCCCTGAAATCATTTTAAGCGGCTTTCAGAGCCCCGAGTCATTTTTAACGGCTTTTAGAACCCCTGAATTATTTTAACGGTTTTCGAACCCCCGAAATTATTTTTAACGGCTATCAGAGCCCCCGAAATCATTTTTAACTGTTTTTTAACCCCCGAAATCATTTCTAACGATTTTCAGAACCCCCGGATTATTTTTAACGGCTTTCAGAGCCCCCGAAATTATTTTTAAAGGCTTTCAGAGCCCCTGAGTCATTTTTAACGGTTTTCAGAACCCCCAAATTATTTTTTAACTGTTTTCGAACCCCCAAAATTATTTTTAACATGCTTTCAGAGCCCCTGAGTCATTTTTAATGGCTTTCAGAACCCCCGGATTATTTTTTCAACGGTTTTCGAACCCCCAAAATTATTTTTAACAGGCTTTCAGAGCCCCCAAGTCATTTTTAACGGTTTTCAGAACCCCCAAATTATTTTAACGGCTTTTAGAGCCCCCGAAATTATTTTTAACGGCTTTCAGAGCCCCCGAAATCATTTTAAACGGTTTTCGAACCCTCAAAATTATTTTGAACGGGTTTCAGAACCCCCGCATTATTTTTAAACGGTTTTTAGAGCCCCCGAATTATTTTGAACAGTTTTCGAACCCCCGAAATTATTTTGAACGGGTTTCAGAACCCCTGGATTATTTTTAAACGGATTTTAGAGCCCCTGAATTATTTTAACGGCTTTTCAGAGCCCCCGAATTATTTTGAACGGTTTTCGAACCCCGAGTTGTTTTTAACAGTTTTCGAATCCCCGAGATTATTTGAACGGGTTTCAGAACCCCCGGATTATCTTTTAACGGCTTTCTTAGCCTCCGAAATATTTTCCCTCACTTTGCAAACATCGTTCGTTTTTCCCTCATTGGAAAATGAGGTGTCAACTTTCATGACGGCCCCGCCGAACTACGATTGGTCTGATCCTCACAAACGAAGTACGTAGGAAGCTTCGAGCTCGACCAAATTTCCTGTCTTATTATTTTCTCACACGGTTAGTCAAATTGGGATGTCCGAATCTTCAAACACGACGTACACCAACATAATGGTGACTAAGCCATGTCGAAGAGGGGCAACTGTAGACACCCCAATTTTGATGACTCGTGCATCCCCAATGATGAAAAAGCGCATGAAATATACCTTGAAATGATCCCTTGGGTCGAACAGGTCAAAAGAACCAAAATCTCTAAAATCACTTGAACCGTACGGCTTTCTTCTTAGGACCGTACCGCCCAAAAATCCCTTGAAACCGTACGGCTTTCATCATTGAACCGCACGGCTCTATTGTCTACACCGTACGACACCATGTGTCGAATCCCATGATTCCCGCATTCGTTCCAGCAGCTCAGAACAATGGCGTGATACGCTAAACCCCTATACCCGTAGCTCGCAATTCTTGCATACGAATCTTCCCCATGAAAGAGGAGTACGACATCTCATCTATATAAACCGACTCTCTTGCACAAATGAAGGGCCCTGTTTTTTTGAACCCGACAGACATACCATTCGAAACCCAAAATTAATTATGCTGTGAGATCTTTGTCCCTCAAAACCTTGCCATTCCCAGTCACTACATTCTCATTTGACAAACCCAAAAGCCAAAACCTTTATTCTCGCCTCAACCGAATTGTTTCAAGGTATAAATTTGTGTTGCTATCAGAATTTTTTTACATTCTCTGAGGGGGGGGTGTTCTACCGAGTTTGAAAGGAGTTCTATAACTCTTTCTCGAATTCGGGAGAATATTTTTCAACAAAAATCCAACCTCCCGAATGTACGTTATGTGATATCTTGTAATTATCACATGATTATGTTCATGAGAGGAGGTATACTCTTATCAAAATCATTTTCCAAATTTCCAAAGGATGTCGAAAGATGGGATTTTCATATAAAAAACAGAGACAATTCTTATTATGACCAAAACAAAATTTGAAAACTTTTCTGCTAACGACACCGTGAGGTGTTAGCAATTGCACCGTGCGGCGTAGTTTTCTATGTCATGCGGCATAGAAAGAGGTACCTTTCTCATGCTCTGTTTTCTTAAACTGATCTGTTTTTAAAAAAAAAAAAAAAACCAGTATTGGTTTATTACAATTCCCCCCTCATACTCTCCATTTCCTGCAATTACGTCCTTTTTCTTTTTTTTTATTCTATGATTAATTAATTGTTTATTTGCCAATCATGTGACTCATTATTGTTTATTATTGTCATTTCTCTTTTATTCATTTATATATCGTTTACGCGAATAAAGTTTTTCATAAAATCTTTTCAGAAAAATCCCACAAATATTTAGTAGAGACCTGAAAATTCCGGGCACGCGGGGTGCATTTTTTTAAACAAAACCTTCCCCGAGGGTAACCTGGCTCCCGAACCCAAAATCTCTATTTTTCACAGACCAAACCCTTTTTTTTAGCGGCACGAGAGTCATATTATTTTTCTAAACGGTTCCTCGGGTACCTAACATTTTCCAAAAATTAAACCCCAGGTGGCGACTCTAAATTTTTTTTTTCCTCCTAAATTCCTCTCCTTTTTCTAAAAACCACCTGTGGGCACCCGACAGTCTACACATGAACTAGCCGCCTAATGGCACGATCAATTTTACGAGCATAATCCATCTCAGAACTCCAACCACATCAGTGAAAATCATTCCATGAATTGTAATTGAAAACATATTTACAAATACTCAACAGATTGAAAGAAGTGAACGAGTTTGTCAGTAGCTAAGTTCACTCCAGCTAGTCATCTTCACTACAGCTAAGTTCATTGGCTATTTTACCCAGTTGGGTTTCTAGCATCGAAAGAGTTTGTGTGTGAGAGTGAACGAGTTGGTTAGTAGCCTCAAGCTCTTGTAGAGCTTGCAATATTTTTTCTTGAAATTCAACGGAGTAAACTCAGAGTGGAGGAGGTGGTTGATATGGTTGTTGAGTTGAAGTAAAGTAGTAGGTCGAAGGGTTGAAAGTATTACAAAAATCTTGATCTGCGGATGGGGCAAAGTAATGGCCCGGAGCTTGTTGTGTCCATGAAATATTCATTTCCAATCTCAAATTATAATTGTTGGAGTAACAATCATAACTTGGATCAGAAAACCATCGGGAAAAATTATTTGCTCTTGGACGTATTCAGAACATTGGGGAGCATAGGCATATTCCATTCTTCTTCTTTTTTTATCTTTTCTTTTAAAATAAAATAAATAAATGCAACTGCAAACTACTAAATTTATGCAAGTAATTAAAAACTCACAGAGTCTTTGTGTGAATTCAGTATCGGCGCCATGTAACTATCTTTTTTTTTGGTACATCGGAAAGCAAAGAACGAATACGACATACAACCAAAATCGAAGAACATCAACGCAAAGATCAACCCAAAGCTATTCAAGACTGGGTTCCAGAGAAGCAAGATCTACATCCAACTTCCACCGCCGGCGGGGTCTTACCTGCTGTCGCCGCCGCAAGTCGCTCCGCTGCTGTCAAAACACCGTCTGCCGCCGCCTCCAACGGAGACCAAAGGAAGCCAGGCCTCAAGAATGGTGATGTGCATCACAAAAATGAGGGGGAGAATAGATCTCAACCCAAAAGCACAAGGGATGGAGAGAGGAGAGAAGAGAAATGGTTTGGAGCTTGGGGGGGTGACTGAGGGGAAAGGAGGAAGGAAGTTAAGAAGAAGGGGGGAAAAG